>JAPKLY010003427.1:0-18800 GCA_026898435.1 Prunella vulgaris | reverse complement strand
AGTGACTCGGAATGGTCCTTCCCAATTTGAACCGAATACACCTGGTGGGGCCATCAATTTCTTTTTCAACACCAGGTCGCCGACCCTGAACTTTCGGTCTCGGACCTGCGAGTTGTAATATTTTTCCGCTCTACGCTTGTAGGTGGCGTTTTTCATTTCTGATGAAGCTCTGGTTTCTTCGATCAGATCTTTTTCTATTGCCAAGGCTTCATCATTCTTTTCTTCATCATACCCCACCACCTTCCAAGTCTTGTTCTGGATCTCTACTGGGACCACGGCTTCAGTCCCGAAGGCTAGGGCAAACGGGGTCTCCCCGGTACTGGCCCTATAGGAAGTTCTGTAAGACCATAGGACCTCCGGGAGTTCGTCTGCCCAGCTTTCTTTCTTTTCCTCGAGGTGGAGCTTTAATATGTGTTTCAAGACCTTATTTACCGCCTCAACCTGGCCATTCGACTGGGGGTGATATGGAGTTGAGTAGTGCTTCTTGATGTTCCATGAACTGCAGAAGTCCCTCAACTTCTGTCCGTCGAACTGCCTTCCATTATCAGTGATGACCGACTGCGGGAGTCCAAACCTGCAGATCAGGTTTTTCCAAATGAAGCCGATCATCCTTTCCTGGGTTATGGTTGTGAGAGCTTCGGCCTCAGCCCACTTAGTGTAGTAGTCCACTGCCACGACAGCGAACTTTACACCGCCTCTACCAGGTGGAAATGGGCCGATCAAGTCGATACCCCATTTCGCAAAAGGCCATGGGCTGAAAACCGACTTAAGCTGGTTGGCCGGGGAGTGGATGTTAGGTGCGAAAAGTTGGCACTTCCGACACCTTCGAACGAAGCTGATGGCATCTTTGCGAAGAGTGGGCCAGTAGTAGCCCTGTCTGATCGTTTTATATGCCAATGCTTGCCCCCCAGTGTGGCTCCCACAAATCCCTTCGTGAATTTCTTCTAACACTTCGGACCCCTGCTTCTTAGTTAGGCATTTGAGTAGAGGCAGAGAGAATCCACGTTTATAAAGTTGGCCATCCAGTAGCGTATACCTGGCAGCCTGCTTTACTAACCGGCTAGCTTCCCAGGTGTCTACGGGGGTTGTTCCGTCAGTTAAATATTTTCGGATTGGGGTGCACCAATCTTCACTATCTTCATTATCCTCCTGCCCCCCACTCGAGGTTTGATTTACTTTGTAGTCGAACATCGAGGGGTTTTTCAGTGTGGTGATCACAACCTCCATAAATTCGGTTTCGCCGTTGCTAGTAGCTAGCCGGGCTAAAGCATCTGCTTGTGTGTTTTCTAGCCGCGGTATTTGATTGATGTAAACTTGTGTAAACATCGAGATCAGATGCGCGGCTATCTTCTGGTAGATCATCATCTGCTGATCTTTTGCTTCAAATTCCCCCCGGACTTGGGATATTATTAGCTGGGAATCTCCGAAAACTTGAAGATTGGTCGCCCCCACAGCTAATGATAACATAAGTCCTGCTATTAACGCTTCGTATTCTGCCTCGTTATTGGTTGCTCGAAAGCCAAACCGAATTGCGGAGGTGAAGACTTGTCTGTCGGGGCTGATCAGGACTACGCCGGCGCCTGCTGCTATGCTAGTCGATGATCCGTCCACGTAGAGATGCCACGGAGCTATACGCCCCCTCATCGGATCTTGTGGGAAAGTTAGCTCGACGATGAAGTCGGCCAGTGCTTGACCCTTGATCGCTGTTCGGGGTGCGTAAGTTATACCGTATTGGCTGATCTCCAGTGACCATTTCAGCAGGCGGCCGGCAGTGTCCGGGCGCTGTAGTATTTGACGCAGCGGGAACGTTGTCAGCACCTCCACCGGATGGTCAAAGAAGTAAGGCCTCAATTTTCTGACACTCATCACTAGTGCATAAGCCAGCTTCTCTGTTGGGGTGTACCGCCGTTCAGCTTCATGTAAGACTTGGCTCACATAGTACACTGGGAGATGTGTTTTCGCTTCTTCTCGGACCAGGACGGAGCTGATGGCCACCTCCGACGCGGCTAGGTACAGATACAGCTTCTCTCCAGGTATTGGCTTTGACAGAATCTGTGTGTCCGCCAGGTATGTTTTGATGTCTTCGAAGGCTCGTTGGCATTCACTTGTCCAGACGAAGTGGTTTTTGAGGTGGAGCTCGTTGGCTTTGGCCGCCTCTTTGTACCTACGTGTGTTTGCTTTAATCGCCTCGAAAAATGGACGATTTCTATCGCCGGACCTGGAGATAAATCTGTTAAGGGCCGCCATGCATCCAGTTAGCCTTTGAATTTTTTGGATGGAGTCGGGGTTCCCCATTTCAATTATACATTGAACTTGTGCCGGGTTGACCTCGATTCCCCGCTGGCTAACTAGGTGCCCCAGGAACTTCCCCGAGTGTACGCCGAAGCTGGTCTTTTTGGGGTTCAACTTCATGTTGTAGTGGCGCAGTATGTCGAAGGTTTGTTTCAGGTGGTCCAGGTGGTCCTCCTTTCTCAAACTCTTGACAACTATGTCATCCACGTACACCTCCATGGATTCGCCAATGTGTTGGTCAAACATTTTGTTCACCAATCTTTGGTAGGTAGCTCCGGCGTTGATGAGTCCGAACGGCATTCTTTCCTAGCAGTACATGTTCTTGTTGGTGTAGAACGCCGTGTGTTCCTGATCTTCCGGGTGCAGAGCTATCTGATGATAGCCTGCAAAAGCGTCCATGAATGTCATCATTTCATGGCCTGCAGTGCTGTCCACCAGCTGGTCAATGTGAGGTAGTGGGAAGTTGTCCTTCGGGCATGCTTTATTCAGGTCCGTGAAATCAATGCAGAGTCGCCAAGTCCCGTTGTGTTTCTTCACCAGGACGGGGTTCGCGACCCACTGCGGACACAAAGCCTCCTTGATGAGTTGGTTGTCTAACAACTTTTCCACCTCAACTGCTAGAGCTGCGTACTTGTCTGGTCCATATTTTCTTCGCTTCTGGCGCACGGGTCTTTTCGTCGGATCTACGTTAAGTCTGTGGCAAGCATGTTCCAACGGGATCCCCGTCATGTCTTCATGGGACCAGGCAAATACATCCAGGTTGGACATCAAAAATAGCTCCATCCTCGACCGGTACGGTTCGGGTAACTCAGAACCGACGTAGAGTTCTAAGTTCCTTTCTGGGTCCACCGGGAGTGCCGTCAACTCCTCCACGGGGGTTGCTTTTCTCTTCTGATATTTCCACCTCGGGTCGTTGATGAGTTCGTCCCACTCCTCATGTGACATCCGTGCAGGCTCGTGGCCTATGCGCGGTTCGAGGTTTTCGGGTTGGCTTTCAGCTTGGGCGAGCTCATCAGCTGTGGACTCTTCCGGTGGTCTGTCAGCTTGGGGTAGTATGGTGACTCGAGGAATTGGGTCAACGTCCATGGGCGTTGATTCTTGACCTCCCGCAGGTCCTCCACCTGGTGCCTCATCGACTACCTCCATGGGAGTAGGTCGCTGTTCCTGCGTAGCTACCGATCCCCGCGCAGGTTTCAACAGTCGGGTTACTTCCTCCTTCTCCATTGGTGTCGATTGTGTGTTCGGCATAGGTCCAACACCTTGGTTGATTTGAACGTCCTCTTCGAGGATGTGGACTTGCGTAACGGACCTCTTGACCCGGCTATCTTTGATTTGAAGTAAACACTCTCGAGCATTTTTCTGATCACCTTTTATAGTTCCAGAACCCTTCGGGGTTGGAAATTTTAAACAGTAGTAGTAGGTCGAACACGCCGCTCTGAATTCATTAATAAAAGGGCGGCCAAGGAACCCGTTGTAGGAGGACTGCTGGTCGACAATCAGGAAATCTATGAGCCTAGTCAGTCTCCTTGCGGGATCCTCAGCCGATACAAGTTGGACGCTCAACCTTACACTACCTAGGGGGACGGTTACAGCCTCTCCGAACCCCACTATTCTAGCATTGCTAGGTTCCAGGTACGACTCAAAGTCACCCAAGGCATCCAAGGTGGATTTGAAGAGAATGTTGGTGAATGCGCCGGTGTCTACAAGCAGCCTGTGAACTCGGACGTTCATGATGTCGGCGGTTATCACTAATGAGTCGTTATGGGGCATCAATACCCCCTCCAGGTCCGCAGAAGAAAATGTTAGCTCGTCAACGAGCTGCGAGGTGGACCTGGGGCCGGAGCTGCCTTCCTGGACTTGATTTATGGCCCGGATCTCGGCCTTCCTCTTTCTCCTAGATATGGAGAATCCTCCGTCCCGGAGGCCTCCCGCGGCTCCAATCTCCTCCTCAAGAACCAAGAGTTCCCGAGTCGGCTCCATATTTTGCTGAGGTTGGGGTAGTGCTCTCCGTCTGTGATGGGGGCCAGGTTGGTCCCCCTCCTCCTCTTCGTCATCGGAGGTGGCCCTCCTCTCGAACCTTGGTCTCTTGGCTGGGGCCTTCTTCACGAACTCGGCCAATTTCCCCTCCTCGTAAAATTTCCAGAGTTGCTTGAGGAGATCGCGGCACTCGCTGGTGAAGTGGCCGATGGCCTGATGGTAGGCACAGAATTTGTTGGGGTTGAGTTTCGTGCGGTCCTGGCGGATCCGCCTCGGCTCCTCCAGCATGGCCTTGTTTTGGACGGCAGTGAAGACGTGGTCGACGGGGACTGCGAGGACCTGGTTGAGCTTTTCTTTGAACTCGTCTCCCTCGCCGAAGGCCTTTAAGTTCCGGGGGGCTTTGTAGGTGCCCCCAGACTTCTTCCGGTAGGGCTTCTTCTCCTCGTGGGCACCAACTTCTTTCAGTAGTGCCTCCTGCATAGCCACATACACCCCCGCTTTATGGCGGAATTTGCTATAAGTGTTGGGACATGCGAGGTGCATTTCCTTCCAGAGGTCGGTGCCCCTCCTGAGTCCGCCCATTGCTGCGACAACCTTAGTGTCGTCGCTTACCGGCTCGCCTTCCAGCAGAATCTTGTCGAACCTTTCCAGGTACTGCTGGTCGGTTTCATTCTCGCCTTGATGGATGTTGGCGAGTCGGTGCTTCTGGGTAAGGTAAGATCCAAACCCAGATAAGTGGGCCAGAAACTCCCGCGAGAGTTGGCCAAATGAGCAGATTGACCCCGGGGCAAGTGAGGAGAACCAACGGTGAGCTCGGTCCCCTAGGGTCAACGGGAAATTTCGGCATTGGGTGGAGTCTGTGGCACCGACAGAAATCATGAAATCCGCGTACTTGGCCAGATGGACTTTTGGGTCTGATTCTCCTTCGTACGCGGACATTACCGGAAACTGGATTTTCTTCTGGACCGGTGCGCGGAGGATGGCAGGTGCCAATGGAGAGGTGGGGAGAGTCGTGGCGTCAGGTCCACCAGACTTAGCTGCTACCTGTACTTGCAGCATTTCAACGGCCTTTTTCAGTGAGGCCAGCTCGTCATCACGGGTTACCTCCGGCGGAGGGTGCTCAAAGGTCGTGCGTCTCACGGACGCACGTCCCTGAGGTGCCTCACTCTGGGGTGACCTCTCAGTGACGGGCTGGAATTGGTGTCCGCCGTGGGGGCCTAGCCGGTCAGTGGCGGGCCTCCTTAGCCTTTCGTGGGCTGACCTGCGCGGCTGCTGGTCAGAGTCCCCCTGGGACGCAGCTGGGGCTGCCGCACGCTCATTTTCTTCGTACCTCGGGCCCAGGCGACCTTGGAGGACTTCCCTCCTCTGAGATTGGTGGGTGCCAGACGCCCCGGTGTAGGCCGGCTCCTTTCCAGTGTAAGGAGCGGGACCCTCCTCCCCCATTTTGGCTTTACCGGTCCTCTCCCTGCGCTGGCGAGCTTGTGTCGAGCTCGCCTCCTGCTCGGTGGGAAGTACGCTGTAGTCTCCCCTGGTTTGGGTGCCCTGGGTGGGCCTGGTCTGCTCCCTGGTTTCGGCGGCTGGAGCTCACCTCGGTACTAGGGCGAGCTCGTCCTGTTGTCGCTGCTGCAATCTTTGTAGTGTCGCGATGGTGCGTCGGAGCTCGTCAGGATTGCTGACCAAGTCCCTCAGAGCGGGAGCTAAGTCTTCCTGGGTCGCCGCAGTTCGCTGAGGTCGCGGGGCTGCGGGGCTTTTCTGGCGAGGCGGTTGTGATGTCTCCACCACCTGGTGTGAGGTCTCCACCTCGACCTGGTTTTGATTGCCCCCTCTAGACCTTCCCGCAACTGCGGAGGTCTGTCCCTTGGCGGCTCGAGTGTTGGCCATTTTCGGGTTTCGGAGGGGGTAACTCGCTGAGGGGCGACGAAGTGGAGGGAGGTCACCGGGGTGATGGAGGTCGTCTGGATGGTTATCGTCCAGCTTAGGTGGAGCTGTGCAAGTTTTCGTCTAGCCTTGCGTGTGATGAATTGTCCGGAATTCGGTTTATTCGTGTATACGCGCGCGTTTGAAAACTTGTTCCGGACCGATTTTGTGAAATCCAAAAATTCGGGTTTTTGTCCAGAAATCTGGATTCTTTGTTCAGGGGATGAAGATGTGTGTGTATCTTCAAGTGTTCTTGAGTTTTGTCAAGAACATCTTCAAATCTTCAACGAACCCTAATTTTTGTTCTTGAATATTTCTTAATTTTCAGGTTTAAAGGACCCTCCTTCTAGCGCCAAATTGTTGGTAGAATTTATTAACAGTGTTTGTTTATGTGGCTTTACATCATGTTAATCCTACCAAACAATCATCCAAGAATTTGTGTTCTTGGATGTAAAATATGAGGAGGGAGAGTGGAGAGTTTAGAGAGAGAAATATTGCCAGAGTAGTAGTATTGATTTTCAGAATTGTCAGAATAGTACAAGAGAGGTCTTATTTATAGGTGTGCGAGTGTGAGACGGCACCTTACGAGCCTATATGACTTCCGGTGTTGACGAGGGTCCGTAACCCTCGTCCTGGTCCCTTACACTGCTACCTATATTGTGCCTCGTCCTACTACTATGCCTTAGACTAGATGGGCCTCATTAAAAACCTCGCCGTAAACCACCCTTGTGGATAAACCGGACGGAGGGAAAAAGAGCACACCATCAGAGTTCTACTCGACTGATAGGCGAGCTCGTCGGTGAGCTTCGGAGATGAGTCTAGGCAATTTGGGCGAGCTCCATGGCGAGCTCTGGTGCCTTGTGTGGCCCACGGACGTTATGCGATGATGGAGCTCGGCGAGACCATCCCAGGGGTAAATGGCGAGCTCTGAGCGAGCTCCGCTTGTAGGTTACCCCCATGTGGGCGACCTCCGCATCTTCCAGGATCCTGGTGGGTCCTGGCGACCTGTTAAGTTCGCCATATCAACATTTGCCCCCCAGCTCGCATGCACTATGACCTTGTCGAATGTGCAAGCGAGCTGGAAAACTTAAAACATGGCGAACTACCTATAGACGATTGTTGGGCTGACAAGCGAACTCAACCCAGGTGGTTGCTTCTGGCCGACGTGGTGCGGGAATCCAGGGGTCATGCACGCCTTTTGAGGCCTCGGTTCCCGCCCACAATAATGCTATCTTTTGAATTTTTGCAGACAGGCCCTTGCATTTTGCGAATATTGCACCTCGCCCCGACGTCTATAAATAGGGTGAGGTGGATTCATTTCTTCACTTTTTGCATTTCGAATTCCAGAGCTTTCCCGGTGACCGATTTTTCTTGTGCTCGACGGATTTTCGAAGGCTCTTCAAGGTAGGATTCGATCTTCTTTCCCTTCTCTTCAATCTTTTATTTGATTCTTCTACTGGTTCCTCGTCATTACGGTATTTCGGACCGCGGATTGTGTCGAGAACCTTTGAATCTCCCTGACCCTTGACTATTGGATTTTGGACTTCGGGACTTTTGAACTTCCTGAGACCATGTCGACACGCTCTTCAAGTAAAACCCTATCTGGCCGAAATCCTGACAAACGGCCAATGACTGAGGTTGAGCCACCCCGGGTTTCATATGTGGAAATCGGATCCAGCTACGAGGCGACCTCGGTAGCTCGCCAGGTGTCCGGCGAGCCACGCAGCGAACTGCCCAGCGAGCTACGACCCGACCCGGAGGAGGGAGCCTCCAGTTCTGTGTGCCGCGAGGTATGGGGGGAGGGTGGCGAGGCCGCCCAAGAGGAAAGAGTTGCCAGCGGCAATGAAGGGCCCGAGGAAGTTGATGAGGGTGGTGCCGAGGTCGGCGAGGAGGGTGGCGACCTGGAAGAAGTTACTCTCGAATGGTTCCGCCGTATCGGTTTCCCGGAACCCCAGTTGGTAGAGTACCAGGTCCCCACCCAGGTGGTTCACCCGTTTGACTGGAATGAATACATTGCCGAGTATGCGGCGAGCTTCCCTTGCCCGAATAGGGTACCTCGCCCAGACCTCGCCGACCTGGAAGAAGTTGCCCCCTCCGAGTTCAAAGCCGGCGAGGTGGTGAGCCTAATTGATGAATGCGACCTGCCAGTCATACGCAGGGAGTATCGCATCCCCCTGGACATCTTTATGTATGCTCCAATGAAGGATGAGCGGGCTGACGCACCTCCTGAGGGGATGACCGCCCTGAATGTAGATGTTCTGAGGGCCGGGCTTTCGTTGCCACTGCACCCGATTATTGGCCAATATCTAGCAGACAATAATCTGGCCATCACCCAACTTACACCGAACGCGTGGAGCAACCTTCTCGCCGCCCTGTCCGTTTTTGGGCTGGAGGGTTATGAGAATGCGACGACCTCGGCAGACTTGGGCGAGGTTTTCGCCGTGACCAAACGGACACAGGACGGCGCAGGATATTATTATCTGAAGGCACGTCCGGGGGAGAAATTTCTGGGGGACCTGCCCAATAAAATCCGTGAATGGAAGAAACAATTTTTCTTCATAGGAGGTGACTGGCGAGCCTCCAGCACATATCATGGGCGGGGTGACCGCATCCTCACTCCCGAGGGATATGGGGAAGCCAGCAGTAGGTCGCTTATTTCGGTGTGCGTGAGTTGGATTAGATATACTAATTCTAATTTCCTTTCCTTTTGCAGTTCCGAAGCGACACAAATCCAGCAGGGGTAGGCCTAAAGTGTCGGAGCAGTTCGACGTGGTGCGCGCCATTTGCTATTTGAGGAGCGAGAAGGATAGACAGGTCGCCCACCTGTGCGCGCACCATTGCCTGCGGCTCGCTGGGCTCCTCACACTGCCGCACCACCTTGACATCCAAGGCCCCAAGCTTCCAGGTTCAACTCTTTGCAGCTCGCCTATGGGGTATCTCGCTCATTGTGCTTATACTTGTGATCTTTTGTGCAGGTGGTTGCTTCGTCGTTATCCCGATCGCCGAGGTCCCCGAGGCCTACCAAACTGTGAAGGAGCGATACGAGATGGGACCACCTCGCCCCAACAGACTAGCCCCGCCGTCCGTGCTCGCACTGGAGGCGAGCAAGAAGGCGGAGCTCGCCTCAAGAAGGGGCGAGGCAGGTGGGTCGGGAGCCCAGAAGGAGAAAGCTCCCGAAAAATCCAAGGCTCCGGAGGTCGCCAGGGTCGGGCGAGGTGTCGGGCGAGCTGTTGCCCCCTCAGAGCGGGGTCGAGGAAAGAAAGGACCCCAACGGGGTGATGGGTCCCGAGCTGGCGAGGAGAACATCCAGGCTCGTAAGAGGACTAGGTATACGGGCCTGGTCGATGAGGAGTCTGACCGGGCTGAGAGGATCTCGGCGAGGTCGGGTCAGGGGGGATCTGTCCAATCCACCGCCCCGTTGGCGGTCACGCCTATACGAAGTTCGCCCCCCTCGCCCTCTCCATTCGGCGTGCAAACCACCGATGACACACTGCTTGGCTGGGACCCAGACCGAGCTCAGTAAGTAGCTCGCCCAATTGACTCCCTTTTACTCATCATTGTTTTATTTTTCTAACATTTTCCATCTGTTTTGATCCCGCAGTTATGCCCCAATTGCCTTCCCTAACCGCCATGAGGCCCTGCATGCCTTTGAGCGATCTCGTTCTCTCACATCGATGCGGAATCTCCCTCCGGGCATAGCCCGGAATGCTGTGAGCGAGATGCCAAGGCACTGGACGACTCCGCTGGTGGCGGGTGTCAATAGCCAAGATTTGAGAGAGAATCTTCTTCTCTCGACCAACTACGCGAGCAGGGTGGTGCTTGCCAACCAGAAGGCTCTCGAGCAGCTTGACGAGCTGGAGGCGGGTCGTTCTGATAGGAACAAAAGAATGCTGGCGTTGGCGGAGTCAGCCGACAAGGCGAAGAAACTGGCGCAGCTCGCCGAAGAGAGGGCAGCGGCCTCGTTGGCCGCCGAGCAGAGCGCCCTCGAGCAACTTGAGGTCGCCCAACGCCGGCTCGCCCGGCTCGAACAGGAGGCTGAGGCGAGAATGAAAGGGAAGGAAGAAGAGTTCGCTGCCCAGCTCGCCTTGGAGGTCGACAGCCACCAGATCACGAAGAAAGACCTCGCACTGCAGCGGGGCCTGGTGAAGAGTTCTAACGCCGAGTGCGAGAGGCAAAGGGCCGAATTGGAGGCGAAGGCACTTGAGGTCGCTGAACTACGCAGCAGTGATGTCGCTACGGCCAATTTGGTAGCTGCGAAAGCCGAGGCCTCGGATCGGGGCTTCGTGCAGTGTTATGCCGAGGTCCTGAGGGCCCTCTGGTGGGCGCGAGCTCACCATGATGACGAGGTGAAGGCCATAGTGGGCGAGTTCAAGGAGTGCTTGGATAGGGTCCCCTTCCCTGATGACGCCGAGCTGGATATTGGCGACCTCCCCGCACTTGGAATTCCATTGGATTTCGTTCCGGCTCGGTTCAAGATCATTAATACTATCCCAGTGCCGGAACTGAATCTGGATGAACCAGAGGTCGCCAACCAAGAGGAGCAGACTCCGCCCACTGGGGAGCAACTTCGGGAGGCATGTGGGGATGCCATGCTTGATTTGGGCGAGTTCGATGCCAGTGGGCTGACTGGTAATATCACCACAGAGGACGAACTCACCCTTCCCGGTGCCCAGATCACCCCTGCCACTGCTGATGCCCCCGATACATAGGCTTTTTACCGCATTCTTAGATTAGCTTTTTATTTCCCAAGTTGTAGTAGGTCGTCAGGCTCCATAGCTCGCCTAGAAGGAGTTCTATTTTTGTAGTTTTCACTTTTTTGTTGAAGTAGACTTAGCTCGCCCAGCATATGCAGCTCGCCCAGAAGGGGCTTTTTGTAGTTCAAAGATGGCTAGCTGGTCGGCCTTTGTGGCCAGCACTGCTACTCATACTTAGGATTTTTTCAAGTATATTTTGGACTTGAAAATTTCTTAAGTATCTTTTGAATATAAGTCGAACATTTTTTGTCTAACTCTTATTATTTACGTCCTTGTGCCTTTACGTTATAATTTCTTAAATAGCTCGTTCTTGTTTATTTTTCTGGAACGTGATTGTTCGTCTTATTCTACTTTGAGAAGCGAATCGTTCGTTTTACGTCACTTTCGACTACGAATTGTACCTCTGTTTTAGGAGTGTGTATTCTTCGTCTTATGCCACTTAGGGCCGCGAATTGTTCGTCTTAGGCCACTTAGGGCAGCGAACCGCACTTCGATTGATTCACGTTGGGCCATTGGGGTTTCATGAACCTTGCCTTAGACGTTTTTGTCTTTTTCGCGAATTTTTCTTACTTATGGCAGTAGGTGCTTAGCAACCCTTTACGAAGGGTACCTTCGCGACCTTGGGCACTTTAGCCTTTGCCTTCGAGCTATTTAATTACAACGTTCGGGACCTTGGTCCTTGCACATTGCAGACTTTTGAGCATGCGGGCGAGCTGGGCTTGGCGAACTAGCGTAATGGGCGACCTGGTGCAGCTCGCCTGATCGGAGGGCTGCACAGATCTAAACACTTGGGAATTTTTTTGAATTATTATTATTATTCTTTTTTTTTTTTTATTGCAACGTAATTTACATCGGTTGCCATCTATATTCCCGATGTAAACCTTCGACTAGTCTATTACAGGTATTACAGAATTCTAGTCTATTGGTAGAACTTCTTTAGGTGTGCCGAGCTCCAGGTGTATGATGAAGCTTTGCCCTCTGCGTCTTCTAGATCATAGGTACCGTTTGGCCAAGCTGTAGTGACTCGGAATGGTCCTTCCCAATTTGAACCGAATACACCTGGTGGGGCCATCAATTTCTTTTTCAACACCAGGTCGCCGACCCTGAACTTTCGGTCTCGGACCTGCGAGTTGTAATATTTTTCCGCTCTACGCTTGTAGGTGGCGTTTTTCATTTCTGATGAAGCTCTGGTTTCTTCGATCAGATCTTTTTCTATTGCCAAGGCTTCATCATTCTTTTCTTCATCATACCCCACCACCTTCCAAGTCTTGTTCTGGATCTCTACTGGGACCACGGCTTCAGTCCCGAAGGCTAGGGCAAACGGGGTCTCCCCGGTACTGGCCCTATAGGAAGTTCTGTAAGACCATAGGACCTCCGGGAGTTCGTCTGCCCAGCTTTCTTTCTTTTCCTCGAGGTGGAGCTTTAATATGTGTTTCAAGACCTTATTTACCGCCTCAACCTGGCCATTCGACTGGGGGTGATATGGAGTTGAGTAGTGCTTCTTGATGTTCCATGAACTGCAGAAGTCCCTCAACTTCTGTCCGTCGAACTGCCTTCCATTATCAGTGATGACCGACTGCGGGAGTCCAAACCTGCAGATCAGGTTTTTCCAAATGAAGCCGATCATCCTTTCCTGGGTTATGGTTGTGAGAGCTTCGGCCTCAGCCCACTTAGTGTAGTAGTCCACTGCCACGACAGCGAACTTTACACCGCCTCTACCAGGTGGAAATGGGCCGATCAAGTCGATACCCCATTTCGCAAAAGGCCATGGGCTGAAAACCGACTTAAGCTGGTTGGCCGGGGAGTGGATGTTAGGTGCGAAAAGTTGGCACTTCCGACACCTTCGAACGAAGCTGATGGCATCTTTGCGAAGAGTGGGCCAGTAGTAGCCCTGTCTGATCGTTTTATATGCCAATGCTTGCCCCCCAGTGTGGCTCCCACAAATCCCTTCGTGAATTTCTTCTAACACTTCGGACCCCTGCTTCTTAGTTAGGCATTTGAGTAGAGGCAGAGAGAATCCACGTTTATAAAGTTGGCCATCCAGTAGCGTATACCTGGCAGCCTGCTTTACTAACCGGCTAGCTTCCCAGGTGTCTACGGGGGTTGTTCCGTCAGTTAAATATTTTCGGATTGGGGTGCACCAATCTTCACTATCTTCATTATCCTCCTGCCCCCCACTCGAGGTTTGATTTACTTTGTAGTCGAACATCGAGGGGTTTTTCAGTGTGGTGATCACAACCTCCATAAATTCGGTTTCGCCGTTGCTAGTAGCTAGCCGGGCTAAAGCATCTGCTTGTGTGTTTTCTAGCCGCGGTATTTGATTGATGTAAACTTGTGTAAACATCGAGATCAGATGCGCGGCTATCTTCTGGTAGATCATCATCTGCTGATCTTTTGCTTCAAATTCCCCCCGGACTTGGGATATTATTAGCTGGGAATCTCCGAAAACTTGAAGATTGGTCGCCCCCACAGCTAATGATAACATAAGTCCTGCTATTAACGCTTCGTATTCTGCCTCGTTATTGGTTGCTCGAAAGCCAAACCGAATTGCGGAGGTGAAGACTTGTCTGTCGGGGCTGATCAGGACTACGCCGGCGCCTGCTGCTATGCTAGTCGATGATCCGTCCACGTAGAGATGCCACGGAGCTATACGCCCCCTCATCGGATCTTGTGGGAAAGTTAGCTCGACGATGAAGTCGGCCAGTGCTTGACCCTTGATCGCTGTTCGGGGTGCGTAAGTTATACCGTATTGGCTGATCTCCAGTGACCATTTCAGCAGGCGGCCGGCAGTGTCCGGGCGCTGTAGTATTTGACGCAGCGGGAACGTTGTCAGCACCTCCACCGGATGGTCAAAGAAGTAAGGCCTCAATTTTCTGACACTCATCACTAGTGCATAAGCCAGCTTCTCTGTTGGGGTGTACCGCCGTTCAGCTTCATGTAAGACTTGGCTCACATAGTACACTGGGAGATGTGTTTTCGCTTCTTCTCGGACCAGGACGGAGCTGATGGCCACCTCCGACGCGGCTAGGTACAGATACAGCTTCTCTCCAGGTATTGGCTTTGACAGAATCTGTGTGTCCGCCAGGTATGTTTTGATGTCTTCGAAGGCTCGTTGGCATTCACTTGTCCAGACGAAGTGGTTTTTGAGGTGGAGCTCGTTGGCTTTGGCCGCCTCTTTGTACCTACGTGTGTTTGCTTTAATCGCCTCGAAAAATGGACGATTTCTATCGCCGGACCTGGAGATAAATCTGTTAAGGGCCGCCATGCATCCAGTTAGCCTTTGAATTTTTTGGATGGAGTCGGGGTTCCCCATTTCAATTATACATTGAACTTGTGCCGGGTTGACCTCGATTCCCCGCTGGCTAACTAGGTGCCCCAGGAACTTCCCCGAGTGTACGCCGAAGCTGGTCTTTTTGGGGTTCAACTTCATGTTGTAGTGGCGCAGTATGTCGAAGGTTTGTTTCAGGTGGTCCAGGTGGTCCTCCTTTCTCAAACTCTTGACAACTATGTCATCCACGTACACCTCCATGGATTCGCCAATGTGTTGGTCAAACATTTTGTTCACCAATCTTTGGTAGGTAGCTCCGGCGTTGATGAGTCCGAACGGCATTCTTTCCTAGCAGTACATGTTCTTGTTGGTGTAGAACGCCGTGTGTTCCTGATCTTCCGGGTGCAGAGCTATCTGATGATAGCCTGCAAAAGCGTCCATGAATGTCATCATTTCATGGCCTGCAGTGCTGTCCACCAGCTGGTCAATGTGAGGTAGTGGGAAGTTGTCCTTCGGGCATGCTTTATTCAGGTCCGTGAAATCAATGCAGAGTCGCCAAGTCCCGTTGTGTTTCTTCACCAGGACGGGGTTCGCGACCCACTGCGGACACAAAGCCTCCTTGATGAGTTGGTTGTCTAACAACTTTTCCACCTCAACTGCTAGAGCTGCGTACTTGTCTGGTCCATATTTTCTTCGCTTCTGGCGCACGGGTCTTTTCGTCGGATCTACGTTAAGTCTGTGGCAAGCATGTTCCAACGGGATCCCCGTCATGTCTTCATGGGACCAGGCAAATACATCCAGGTTGGACATCAAAAATAGCTCCATCCTCGACCGGTACGGTTCGGGTAACTCAGAACCGACGTAGAGTTCTAAGTTCCTTTCTGGGTCCACCGGGAGTGCCGTCAACTCCTCCACGGGGGTTGCTTTTCTCTTCTGATATTTCCACCTCGGGTCGTTGATGAGTTCGTCCCACTCCTCATGTGACATCCGTGCAGGCTCGTGGCCTATGCGCGGTTCGAGGTTTTCGGGTTGGCTTTCAGCTTGGGCGAGCTCATCAGCTGTGGACTCTTCCGGTGGTCTGTCAGCTTGGGGTAGTATGGTGACTCGAGGAATTGGGTCAACGTCCATGGGCGTTGATTCTTGACCTCCCGCAGGTCCTCCACCTGGTGCCTCATCGACTACCTCCATGGGAGTAGGTCGCTGTTCCTGCGTAGCTACCGATCCCCGCGCAGGTTTCAACAGTCGGGTTACTTCCTCCTTCTCCATTGGTGTCGATTGTGTGTTCGGCATAGGTCCAACACCTTGGTTGATTTGAACGTCCTCTTCGAGGATGTGGACTTGCGTAACGGACCTCTTGACCCGGCTATCTTTGATTTGAAGTAAACACTCTCGAGCATTTTTCTGATCACCTTTTATAGTTCCAGAACCCTTCGGGGTTGGAAATTTTAAACAGTAGTAGTAGGTCGAACACGCCGCTCTGAATTCATTAATAAAAGGGCGGCCAAGGAACCCGTTGTAGGAGGACTGCTGGTCGACAATCAGGAAATCTATGAGCCTAGTCAGTCTCCTTGCGGGATCCTCAGCCGATACAAGTTGGACGCTCAACCTTACACTACCTAGGGGGACGGTTACAGCCTCTCCGAACCCCACTATTCTAGCATTGCTAGGTTCCAGGTACGACTCAAAGTCACCCAAGGCATCCAAGGTGGATTTGAAGAGAATGTTGGTGAATGCGCCGGTGTCTACAAGCAGCCTGTGAACTCGGACGTTCATGATGTCGGCGGTTATCACTAATGAGTCGTTATGGGGCATCAATACCCCCTCCAGGTCCGCAGAAGAAAATGTTAGCTCGTCAACGAGCTGCGAGGTGGACCTGGGGCCGGAGCTGCCTTCCTGGACTTGATTTATGGCCCGGATCTCGGCCTTCCTCTTTCTCCTAGATATGGAGAATCCTCCGTCCCGGAGGCCTCCCGCGGCTCCAATCTCCTCCTCAAGAACCAAGAGTTCCCGAGTCGGCTCCATATTTTGCTGAGGTTGGGGTAGTGCTCTCCGTCTGTGATGGGGGCCAGGTTGGTCCCCCTCCTCCTCTTCGTCATCGGAGGTGGCCCTCCTCTCGAACCTTGGTCTCTTGGCTGGGGCCTTCTTCACGAACTCGGCCAATTTCCCCTCCTCGTAAAATTTCCAGAGTTGCTTGAGGAGATCGCGGCACTCGCTGGTGAAGTGGCCGATGGCCTGATGGTAGGCACAGAATTTGTTGGGGTTGAGTTTCGTGCGGTCCTGGCGGATCCGCCTCGGCTCCTCCAGCATGGCCTTGTTTTGGACGGCAGTGAAGACGTGGTCGACGGGGACTGCGAGGACCTGGTTGAGCTTTTCTTTGAACTCGTCTCCCTCGCCGAAGGCCTTTAAGTTCCGGGGGGCTTTGTAGGTGCCCCCAGACTTCTTCCGGTAGGGCTTCTTCTCCTCGTGGGCACCAACTTCTTTCAGTAGTGCCTCCTGCATAGCCACATACACCCCCGCTTTATGGCGGAATTTGCTATAAGTGTTGGGACATGCGAGGTGCATTTCCTTCCAGAGGTCGGTGCCCCTCCTGAGTCCGCCCATTGCTGCGACAACCTTAGTGTCGTCGCTTACCGGCTCGCCTTCCAGCAGAATCTTGTCGAACCTTTCCAGGTACTGCTGGTCGGTTTCATTCTCGCCTTGATGGATGTTGGCGAGTCGGTGCTTCTGGGTAAGGTAAGATCCAAACCCAGATAAGTGGGCCAGAAACTCCCGCGAGAGTTGGCCAAATGAGCAGATTGACCCCGGGGCAAGTGAGGAGAACCAACGGTGAGCTCGGTCCCCTAGGGTCAACGGGAAATTTCGGCATTGGGTGGAGTCTGTGGCACCGACAGAAATCATGAAATCCGCGTACTTGGCCAGATGGACTTTTGGGTCTGATTCTCCTTCGTACGCGGACATTACCGGAAACTGGATTTTCTTCTGGACCGGTGCGCGGAGGATGGCAGGTGCCAATGGAGAGGTGGGGAGAGTCGTGGCGTCAGGTCCACCAGACTTAGCTGCTACCTGTACTTGCAGCATTTCAACGGCCTTTTTCAGTGAGGCCAGCTCGTCATCACGGGTTACCTCCGGCGGAGGGTGCTCAAAGGTCGTGCGTCTCACGGACGCACGTCCCTGAGGTGCCTCACTCTGGGGTGACCTCTCAGTGACGGGCTGGAATTGGTGTCCGCCGTGGGGGCCTAGCCGGTCAGTGGCGGGCCTCCTTAGCCTTTCGTGGGCTGACCTGCGCGGCTGCTGGTCAGAGTCCCCCTGGGACGCAGCTGGGGCTGCCGCACGCTCATTTTCTTCGTACCTCGGGCCCAGGCGACCTTGGAGGACTTCCCTCCTCTGAGATTGGTGGGTGCCAGACGCCCCGGTGTAGGCCGGCTCCTTTCCAGTGTAAGGAGCGGGACCCTCCTCCCCCATTTTGGCTTTACCGGTCCTCTCCCTGCGCTGGCGAGCTTGTGTCGAGCTCGCCTCCTGCTCGGTGGGAAGTACGCTGTAGTCTCCCCTGGTTTGGGTGCCCTGGGTGGGCCTGGTCTGCTCCCTGGTTTCGGCGGCTGGAGCTCACCTCGGTACTAGGGCGAGCTCGTCCTGTTGTCGCTGCTGCAATCTTTGTAGTGTCGCGATGGTGCGTCGGAGCTCGTCAGGATTGCTGACCAAGTCCCTCAGAGCGGGAGCTAAGTCTTCCTGGGTCGCCGCAGTTCGCTGAGGTCGCGGGGCTGCGGGGCTTTTCTGGCGAGGCGGTTGTGATGTCTCCACCACCTGGTGTGAGGTCTCCACCTCGACCTGGTTTTGATTGCCCCCTCTAGACCTTCCCGCAACTGCGGAGGTCTGTCCCTTGGCGGCTCGAGTGTTGGCCATTTTCGGGTTTCGGAGGGGGTAACTCGCTGAGGGGCGACGAAGTGGAGGGAGGTCACCGGGGTGATGGAGGTCGTCTGGATGGTTATCGTCCAGCTTAGGTGGAGCTGTGCAAGTTTTCGTCTAGCCTTGCGTGTGATGAATTGTCCGGAATTCGGTTTATTCGTGTATACGCGCGCGTTTGAAAACTTGTTCCGGACCGATTTTGTGAAATCCAAAAATTCGGGTTTTTGTCCAGAAATCTGGATTCTTTGTTCAGGGGATGAAGATGTGTGTGTATCTTCAAGTGTTCTTGAGTTTTGTCAAGAACATCTTCAAATCTTCAACGAACCCTAATTTTTGTTCTTGAATATTTCTTAATTTTCAGGTTTAAAGGACCCTCCTTCTAGCGCCAAATTGTTGGTAGAATTTATTAACAGTGTTTGTTTATGTGGCTTTACATCATGTTAATCCTACCAAACAATCATCCAAGAATTTGTGTTCTTGGATGTAAAATATGAGGAGGGAGAGTGGAGAGTTTAGAGAGAGAAATATTGCCAGAGTAGTAGTATTGATTTTCAGAATTGTCAGAATAGTACAAGAGAGGTCTTATTTATAGGTGTGCGAGTGTGAGACGGCACCTTACGAGCCTATATGACTTCCGGTGTTGACGAGGGTCCGTAACCCTCGTCCTGGTCCCTTACACTGCTACCTAT
>JAPKLY010003426.1:897-18804 GCA_026898435.1 Prunella vulgaris | reverse complement strand
ATATTTTTACTCAAAATTCACGGCCCATTTCTTTTAAGTGAAATGAACTGAAGCCCATTTGTTGATTAAATTGAAATGTAGGCAGAGAATGAAAGTTGGGAGGAATGGAAATTGTTTTCATTTTTTTTATGGGCCCGGATATTTTTACCCCAGTTTTTAATTAGTTCACCCCACATTTACTCTAATGTTTAAAAATAAATTTTAAGACAGAAATACCCCTATTATATGATCAGTTCACCCCATTCATTGTTCAACACTAAATGTTGTTTCATTTGCTTAACTTTCACAAAAAACTTTCGAACAAAACTCCCAAACTCCGAAAAATTTTGCGAACATCATTTACGAATATGTTTTTGTCTGAAGATGATAAGGGGTCACCCCAACATGTAAGTGTTCATGTTTATTTAATTTTTTTCACCTAGGGTTTTGGGTTTACGTGATGGTAGGGTTTTGAAATTATTTTTGTTTGATTTTATCACCTTTTTGAAGTATATTGGTATTTATTTAGTATACATATGTTGTAGGAGTAGTATGTGGTGCGTAAATATGGTTCGGTCGTGTTTTTAAACGTGTATTTTCATTTTCGTATGTAGAATGTTCGAATCTGGTCTACGGAACAAAGGACAAATTGTCCATCATAATTTTTGAACAAATGACCCTTGTTCGAAAATTAAATCCGAACAAATGGCCCTTGTTCGAAAATTAAATCCGAACAAATGGCCCATTTTCGAAAATCGGTTTCGAACATATTGAATTTGTTCAGTTAAATTTTTTGAACATATTGATTTTGTTCTGTTAAAAGTTTCGAACATTTGGCAGTTTTTGAGCAATTATTTTCGAACATTGTGCTTTTTTTTTGTTTATATTTTTTATGTTGTTATAAATTTTGATGTTGTTCTACATTTTGTTCTGCACGTGACGAAGTTCCACCTTCTGGGCCAGTGAGAATAGTCATCACTTCAACAACCTTATTCATTGCTTCATCTAAACTCAGTGCATCGTCGGAATGATACATTCGCACTAAATTTGATAGCTCATACTTTGCAGCATCAATCCTCTCCAACGGTTGCGTTGAACGTGCAGGTTCAGGACGAACAATAAGGCCCGTAGTGTCAGGATTTGAAACTCTTGGATGACCTTGACCAATGAACCATTCCTCGTAACCATAAGCGCTTTGCCAAGGGTGCTTGCATGTCTCACCAACACGTTCCATAGATAAAACGTGTGTATCCCATTGATAATAATACTCCCCCATGATATCCCAATCACGTTTTGGTTTCATCGAACGACTCCTTTTGACCTTAGCTGCAACCATGAAAGAAGGCCACTTGCTGAAAGGGACAAAAATCCCTGAATGAATGATATGGAGTCCACGAAAGGCATAATGATTAACTGTAAGGGACAAAAAACACATTGATAAAATTGTATAAAATTGTATAAAAGTAACCTGTGTTGGAAGAAACACATCTAAACTGTGTCTAAACGCTCGGACGCATTCCATACTTGGCCCCGTATGTGCTTCTGGTGCGTAGACACATGACAGAGGTCCTAACTTAAAAGTCGGATTTTTAGGAGGCAAAATTAGACTTGAGAAGTGATCATATATCCAAGCCTGAAAATTTTAGTCGAAATTTTTTAATATATTCAAAATTAATTAAAATAGGTAACAACATGAAATTGATAGGAATTACCTCCAACAATGTCAGATAACCACCTATCTGACGCACCTTCACTTGCGAAGCTAGCCCCAATTGTCTATAAAGATATGCCAACGCCGCAGTTCCCCAAGCATAATCCCCAAATGTTGACATGTCCCTTGTATACTGCAACCAGTCTGTGCTTACACGTGTACCACTCTTATCAGCAAACAAAGTGGTCCCAAACGTGTACAAGACATATGCTCTAGCAGAATATAACACCTTCAGAGGATCACTAGACTTCATCATCGGGGAAAAAGTGTTTTCCAACCAAGTAAGTCTGACAGACGACCCACGCACACCCTCGAGAGCTTTTCTAGCTTCATTCTCTGTTAAGCCCAATAACTCCATCAATCTTGTTTTTCCCGTTTTCTTTGCATCTTCAGTACACATCACCGGGATACCATCCACTCGAAGACCAGTTATGCAAAAGACGTCATCAAGAGTGATAGTCATTTCACCAAAAGGGAAGTGAAATGAGTTCGTCTCCGGATGCCATCTCTCAACAAATGCAGTAATCAAGTTCTTGTTTGGATTCTTGTATGAAGACGTTCGAAGTGACAACAACTTTGATTTTTTAAACATGCCCTTCCATGACCGGAGATCTTTTTCTGGATCCAACTCCCATAGAAGAAGTTTATTCACATGACCATGACACTTTAACACCTCTCTCTCACACCCCTTATAAATATAACTCGTCACATGATTATTGAACCCGTCAAGAAGTGGAGGATGAGGTATTTCTGAATCATCTCCCTCTATGTCATCGTTTCCTCTATCATCTTCCTCGTCACCTTCCATTTCCTCATCTTCCTCATTTTCCTCGTCACCTTCCTTTTCCTCATTTTCTTCATTTTCATCTGAAGAAAACTTTTCTGCACCCCATGTATTGTCCAGATGAAGGGGGTCATCAGTTGTGGGATATAATAAAGAAGCTCGTGGCTCTTGCTCGAGATTCAACTCTTGCTCACTACGTTCATGCTTCCTCCTTCTATAGGAAGCAGTAGGCCGAGTCTTCTCCTTTCCTATACGTTTAAATAGCATTATTCAATTCACAAATACATAATATATACATTGTGAGAAACTTAAATGAACCAAACATATAATCCTCAATATGTTCGAAAATTATTACTGAAACTTCATAATTTGTTCAAAAATTTAAGCTGAACAATTAACATATGTTCGAAATTTTTTAATGAACAATTAACATATGTTCGAAAATATACCCTGAATAATGACATATGTTCGAAAATAAATATTGAACAATGAACATATGTTCGACCAACTTATCCGAACATATGTATAAAATTCGACCAATATTTTCGAACATATTGGCAAAAATTGGAAAACCAGAACCGAACACAAAACAACCAAATTCCTAATACCCATTCAATTCCTTCAACAAATATGATCTATTAAGTGCTCAAAACACAAAACTCATTCACTTACAAGCATAAATGGAATGAAATTGACATAAACACATAATACCCATACCATTTTTTTCAAAAATAATACAATGAAATGGGATGTACCTTTATCCATGGGTCTCCTCCGGTGCGTGGGTCTCCTCCGGAGCGTCGGCGTGGGTGGTGCGTCGGCGTCGGCGTGGGTGGGTTTCGGCAGTTCGACGTCCGGTGATGAATTGGGTGGTGCGTCGGCGTGGGTGTGTTTCGAACAAATGAGGAAGTTTTTTCAATGTTGTGTTATTACATTGGTGTGGGGTGAAGTGATAGGCATTTGGGTATTTTTGAAATTACACATGGGGTGAAATGATCTATTAGGTAGTGAAATGATAATTGGGGTGAACTAATTAAAAACTGGGGTAAAAATATCCGTGCCCTTTTTTTATTAAATTGGTTGTGTGAATTGTGCTACAAGGAGAAATGAGGAAAGCCTTCATGTGAACGTGAGACTTTTTTTTTTTATTATTTGCACAACCAACTTTTAATTGTCTTTGACCAAGAATTAAATTACAGGAAACGTGGCCATTCCTCAACCATTCTTCTCAATCAACTGCCTTTCCCAAAGCTCATCTTCTTGAGCCACAAACCATGTCAACTAAGGGCTCATTTGGTTCGTAAGATAAAATTATCTATCAGTCGAAAATATACATATTTTCGACGGATAAATAGTTTTATCTTACGAACCAAATGAGCCCTAAGAAATAGAGAAGAAAGCTGTGTGGAAGCTTTACAGCCCCTAAACCCACTTCCAGAAATTCACTTTGCCAGAAAAGAAGCCCATTGCCGGAAATGGAACAGCAGCCCACCATCTCTGTTCTGCATCGAAGACCAAGAACAGCCGCGCCGGAAACCGAAGAGGCCCAGACCTCGCATCCCCTGTTCTCGAAGAAGGTCCAGCCATTGCAACTGTCCCCAGAAATCTGAGAGCAGCGCCCCTTCTCAAACACAACTCCACGCCGGGAAGAAAGTCACCGTCGCCTGTCCCCTGCTCGCCTTCGCTGAATTCGTAGAAGCCCTGCAACCACGAAGTCGCGCCACCACTGAAAGCATAGTAGTCTGCCGGAAATAGAAACCTCTCGCCGGAAGAACTCCTCTTCACCACAGCTCACGCCGCCGATCAACAACAACGAGCCCAGCCTCACGTTCTATTTTCAGTCGGAAGCCGCCCAAGTGCCGCCACGCCGGAGAAGAAATCCTCACAGCCGGAATTTCGAATACCCAGCTCAGCCGTCGCCATTACGGTCGGAATTGAAGTCGCATTCGAAGAAAGTGCTGAATTTAAAGAATCGCTGAAACAGGTAAGCGTTTTCATTTGGTGGACCGTGTGCTTCTTTTGCTTTGGCCGTGTGCCTTATTTTGCCCGAGGCCGTGTCATACCTGCCGTAGTGAATGACACGGCCAAGCCTTTAATTCATACGGCCGTGTCATCCTCTTGAAGAAGTCGTGTCATACCTGCCGTAGCTAATGGCCAACCCATTAATTCGCACGGCCGTATCAATTTATTGAAGAGGCCGTGTGCTTGGAATTTCAGAATTTTTATTTTTTTATTTTTATTTTGGGCTAGAGGCCTGCGGCCCATTTGTTGATTAATTATCTGAAGCCCATTAGAAAAAAGAAAAAAAGGGAAGCAGCTGTTGGAATATAATTACAAGGAAACACACGCAAAGGACGGAAGAGACACTACATCAACACTTTGAGATATTTTATTTTCCTCTCATCCTCACACACATTCAAACACATATTAGCTAGGGTTTATGCTTTTCTTAATTAAATTGTTGCAGAATTCAAGTATTGTTGGAGTTTGAAGTTGTATTAAACACCAATAGGTGATTTCTATCCTTTTAATTAAGTTTTGTTGATTAAATTTTTATGTTCATGAATTATTGCTTTTATTTTATCATGGGTTCAATTGATATGATAATGTTTGGCTAAATATTTAGTGTTTGAGTGTTTGGAATTATGTGGGTGATTGATTAATTGAGTGATTTTGTGATTTTATCCTAATTGAAGGTTAGATGATTATATTATTGAGGATTGTCTGATCAATTGCATGATTTTGCTCTTTTAATTTATATGAGTTGATTGTTTGTTGCAACGAGAGTTGGATAGATATTTTATTTCGTATGGGTGTGAGTTTAATTAGGTGATTGAGTGTATATTGTGTTATCGCAACGAGAGTTGGGTAATTACATCAGAAAATTCATTAATATACATTAATTGCTTGAATTAACATTTAGGTAATTAGTGAGGGAACAAAAGGTGGGGCACCTTAGTATACGAGTGGAAAAACACGCTAGGATTTTCTTAGGCTCGTGTGATTATCCGGGTGGGAAAGGGAGAACTATTCCTATAACAATCTACATGCTTAATTGACGCATTATTCCTAGGCTTATCTAGTACGGTTTAATGTGTTATTTTACGTGATTGCTCATATCTTTAACCAACAAGAAGGATAAATGACCTTATTGAACCGTTAATTGATTACCCCATAAGGCAAAACACCCAAACACATCTTTCTCATCTTGTTATCTTTGTTGATTTTTACTTGCTTGTTATTTTAGTGGGCTACTTTCATGATTTCTTGAGTTCTATTTTAATTGCTTTGCTAGAGTTAATCATTTTAATTTTAAATTGTTGCATTTAGATAATTGGGGAACAAGTTGATTAACACTACAAATGAGCACCAACACATAGCATTAGGGCTACACTTGCCATTAATCTCGTGGGATTGATAATTTAACCAGGTGCACGAACTTTCTACACTTGGGAAGTAAGTGTTGAAAAACTAGTGTCAAGTTTATGAACAATTGGCGCCGTCTGTGGGAAAGGGAAGGAAGAATCAACCGGATAATCATTAATCATGGCATCCACCAAATTGGATTTTGAGAAATTCACTGGTGCAAACGATTTTGGTATGTGGAAGATCAAGATGAAGGCTCTCCTGACTCATCATGGGCTGGCCAATGCTCTGAAGCCTTAAGATCAATGGCCATCTACTTCTTTAGAAAATCCAGGCAAGAAACAAGAAATATTGGAAAAGGCACATAGCATAATCATCATGTGCTTGGGGGATAAGTCTCTGAGGGAGGTGTGCAAGGAGAATACTGCCATTGTTGTTTGGAGTAAATTGGAAAAGGTGTATCAGACTAAGTCTGTCACCAACAAGTTGTTCATGAAGCAGAAACTGATTTCCTTCAGGATGAATGAAGAGAAGGAGTTGATTGAACAACTTGAGGAGTTTAACAAGGCTGCTGATGATCTTGAGAACCTAGGAGTGGAAATTGATGATGGTGATAAGTCTTTGATGCTCCTGAATTCTTTGTCTAAATCATTTGAGAATTTTAAGGATACTTTACTATTTGGGAGGCATGATCAATTGTCCTTTGATGATATTCTGGGTGCGCTGAAAACAAAGTCACTTCAGCTACAAGCTGATAAGAAAAGTTCAGGGCAGGCTGAAGGCCTGAATGTCAGGTTCAAGAAGGGCAAGAAAGAGTTTCAGAACAAGAAGAAGAAGAACACAAAGGGGTCAAAATCTGGTGATTTTGTTGAGAGGAGGAAATGTTTTGCTTGTCACAAAACTGGTCATCTCAAGAAGAATTACCCTGACAGAAATAGGAATCAGGGAGAAGAACAAAAGGCTGATATAACTGTTGCTGCTGAAGAAGGGTATGGTAGTGCTGAGGTGTTGACGGTTACTAACCTGAAGCTGATTGACGAATGGGTACTAGATTCAGGATGTTCATTCCATATGTGCCCGGATGAATCATTATTCAGGGAGTTGAGGAAGTTTGATAGAGGCTCAGTAGTTTTGGGGAATAATCACGTGCAAAGTGAATGGGAGTGGTTCTATCAGGTTAAAGTTGCATAATGGAGTGCATCGAATACTCTCAAATGTGAGGCTGGTGCCAGAATTGAAGAGAAATCTGATCTCCCTGGGTTCACTTAATCAACTGGGTTATGAGTTCAACACAAAGGATGGGTTCATCCTGATCACAAAAGGCAATAAGGTATACCTTAAAGACAAGAAAGTCAATGTGTTGTATATCTTGATTGGAAGCACTTCTTCTGGGTCAGCAAATAATGTTATGGACCACTGAGGCAATGATATGGCATAAAAAGTTAGGCCATATTGGAGAAAGGGGACTTCAAGAACTTTCTAAGCAGAAGGTAATTGGAGATGGAAAAGTACTGAAGATGGATTTTTGTGATCATTGTGTCCTGGGAAAATCCAAGAAAAATTCATTTCCAAAGGGTCTGGATATGTTCATTCTGATATCTGGGGACCAACTAAGGTGGAAACTCATGGTGGTGGAAGATACTTCATGACAGTCATTGATGACTTCAGCAGGAAAGTATGGGTGTTCATACTAAAGCAGAAGAGTGAGGCCTTAGCAAGGTTCAAAGATTGGGTCAGTGAACAATAAAATAAAATAGGAATATCCATTAAACATCTCAGGAATGATAATGGATTGGAGTATGTATCAGAGGAGTTTAACAATTTCTGCAAAGAAAGGGGGATCACTAGACATAGGACAGTTCCTGCAAATCCTCAGTAAAATGGCATGGCTGAGAGGATGAATAGGACTATCCTGGAAAGGGTCAGGAGTATGTTGTCAGATACAAAGCTACCCAATGTGTTTTGGGGGGAGGCAGTCAGTACAGCTTGTTATCTCATTAACAAGTCACCATCCTCAGCTATTGAGTTCAGGACACCTGATGAGGTGTGGTATGGAAGGATCTCGGATTACAACAACCTGAAGGTCTTTGGATGCTCAGCTTTTGCCCACATCAAGCAGGACTAGCTGGAACCTAGAGCACTGAGATGTATCTTTATTAGTTATCCTAAGGGAGTAAAAGGATACAAGTTATGGTGTCTGGAACCTGGTCACAAAAGGTGTATTGTCAGTAGAGATGTGACTTTCAATGAGAAAGTTATGGGATACAATCAGGCCATAAGCACTCAGGGCTCGGATGGTATTCTTTCAGAAGATGGATTTCAGGTTGAGGTGGAGAATCCTGACAAGAACTCAGGACAAGCACGCACTGAGTTAGGTGAAAACTCAAGAAGGACTCAGGAGGAGTCTGAGGAAAGTGATGCTGATGAACATTCTGATCATTCAATTTCAGATACTGAAGGCCAAGATCTCAGGAATTATAGTCTAGCAAGAGACAGACACAGGAGAAGCATACACCCTCCGACTAGATTCGGTCAGGCTGACATGGTGTCCTATGCCCTGATAACTGCTGAAGAGGTGGAGCATCAGGAACCACAAAGCTATGCTGAAGTTGTGTCAGGCAAAGATAAGGAGAGATGGATATTGGCAATGACTGAGGAACTTCAGTCATTAGGGCATAAATAAAGGATACTCTTGGATGTAGAGTATTTCACCTCTCCAACAATACTCTAAAAATCATATGGAGGATGAAGGATCATCCAAAATCCTCTATATTTGGAGTACTCCATTCTTATTTTAGAGGATGGTTTTAATTACAATATTGTCATTTTCTTTTTCTTTTTTACTTCCATTATTTGTTCATTATTTTATTGTCCTATTTTATATGGGTGCATGTATCTTCTAATATTTTATATAACATAATTTAATTTTAAATATATAAAATTATTTAAAAAATTATCCCAATACCATTTAATTGAGTTTAAAAAATTAATTTAATAATTTAATAATAAATTACATAAACTATTAATTATTTAAATATGTTAAGTTAATTGAAAAAAAGAAAAAAAATAGAAAATATAATAATATAGAGTGTTGTTGTTGGAGAAGATTTTTGATATAGAGTATTCTATACTTTAAAATGAAGGATAGAGTACTCCAAAATGAAGAACATTGTTGGAGATGCCCTTAGAGAAGAACAACACTTGGACACTAGTGAATAAGGTTCAGGGACAGAAGGTAGTCAGTTCCAAGTGGATCTTCAAGAAGAAATCTGATGTGGGGTCAGGAGGAAGAGAGAAACTAAGATACAAGGCAAGACTTGTAGCCAGAGGTTTCACTCAAAGAGAGGGGATAGATTTCATTGAGGTATTCTCACCAGTTGTAAAACACTGTTCAATCAGAATTCTATTGTCAAAGGTTGCTCAGGAGGATTTGGAGCTTCAACAACTAGATGTCAAGACAGTCTTTCTACATGGAGATCTGGAAGAAACAACAACCTGAAGATTTTATTCTACCAGGAAATTAGGAGAAGGTGTATCTACTGAAGAAATCATTGTATGGGCTGAAGCAAAGTCCTAGGCAGTGGTATAAGAAGTTTGATAGTTTCATGATCTTTATAGGCTTTACAAGATGCAGGTATGATAGTTGTGTCTATCTTGAAAACAAGGGCAGAAAGTACTCACATATCTGCTGATCTATGTGGATGACATGTTGGTTGCAAGCAAGAGTCCTGAAAGAATTCAGAAGCTAAAGGATAAGCTCAGTAGCAATTTTCACATGAAGGATCTAGGAAGTGCAAAGAGAATACTGGGAATGGAAATTATCAGGGATAAGGACAAACGAAGTTTGTTCTTAACTCAGAAGGATTACATACTCAGGAGGTTCAACATGCATGAATCTAGGATTGTATCTACTCCCCTTGGTCAACAATTTAAACTGACATCAGATCAGTGTCCAAAGTCAGAAGAAGAGAAGGCACAAATGAGTAAAATTCCTTACTCAAATAGTATTGGTAGCATCATGTATGCTATGGTGTGCAGCAGGCCAGATTTGACAAATTCAGTCAGTGTGGTCAGTAGATTTATGGCAAATTAGGGAAAGACACACTGGGAGGCTTTTAAGTGGATTATGAGATACTTAAAAGGAACTGAAAATCTGGGGTTACTCTTTGAGAAGACAAAGGACAACACGCAACCTCTACAAGGATATGTGGATCAGATTATGCTGGAAGCATTGACACAAGGAAATCCTTAACAGGATATGTGTTCACATTATATGGTATAGCAATCAGCTGGAGAGCAGTACTCCAGTCAGTAGTGGCACTCTCAACTACTGAGGCTGAATACATTGCAATGACTGAAGCGGTAAAGGAAGCGATGTAGCTCAAGGGTATGATTAAAGAATTTGGAATAAGGTAGAAGGAAGTTGCAGTTCAGTGTGACAACCAGAGCACAATTCATCTGGTCGAGCATCAGGTCTTTCATGAAAGATCCAAGCATATTGATGTTAGGCTTCATTTTGTGAGAGATGTGGTGGAGAAGAAAGTAATTTTAGTGTAGAAGGTTTCTACTGAAGACAATGCAGCAGATATGTTGACGAAAGTCTTACCTATTTCCAAGTTCAGATACGAGCAGACAAAACTTGGGTCAACTTCTCTTACAAAGCCTTTTACTCCATTTAATTGCTAAATTTTGAACGAGAACCCAACTGATCAAGCTACAGCCATGGGATGTACCATGACTTGGTCCTGAGGTGGAGTGTGGAATGGAGGAAACTCACTTACTTTAAGGTGGAGAATTGTTATGTGTAAAGATAAACTGAGTATTGAATACTGAAATCTAGTCAGGAATTCTGATCCTGAAGTTTTGGGTCAGGAAGGAAATTCCTGAGGTGACATCCTGAGCCTGAGTGAAGGTTTCATCCTAAGTCTGAGTGTGCTGATCCTGACTCTCATCCTGAGTGTTCAGATCAGTGAAGACACTTGTACTGAAGACTCAGTAACCTGAAGGCGCTATCCTGAGAGGTCATCCTGAGCTGAAAAATCCCTGAGTCACTCAAACTGAAGCTTATGAGCTGAGTGATAAATTCGGTTATTTTGGACAATTGGCGAAGCAATCCTATTGGACGCCGGAACAATTATTCTGGGTGGTTATAACCATACAATCTCGTTGGATTGGTTAATAACTTTGAGGCGGTTATGGATTAGATCTATAAATACGTATTCATACCAGGAATTAATCATGCACTCAATACTTAGAGAGATTAGAGTGAGAAAACTTGTAATCTGCAAATATCATTCATCTGATAGTGACTGAGGAAACCCCATCCGTGGACATAGATCAATTTGATCGAACTACGTAAATTGTTTTGTTCTCTTGATTTCCATTATTTCTGTTGAGTGTGTTCTTGGGAGTTCTTCACCAATAGTTCTAATTACTTGAAGTCTTATTGAGATCGATTATTTCGATCAAATTCACAACACTCTCCCAAGACGAAAACAAGAGCAACCCTGAGTATTGGGAAGAGGTTGCAACAAAAAAAATCATCCAATATTCATGGAAGCATATGATGAAATATCAAAGGTACTTCTTCCAAGCTTTACTTACCTACCTCCACTTTTACAGATGTGTTTTATGTTTATTGGACTCTTTCCCCCAAAATACGAGATACCTAGATCTAAGCTCGTCAAGTTATGGCTTGCTGATTGATTTTTTGAACTAAATGTTCACATATCTTCTGAATATATAGTTTACAAGTACCTAGATGAGCTAGTTTCCAATAGTGTTGTTATGATATACCAAAACAGCACTTATAATTGGGATCACAAAGTCAAGACTTGCGGCCTCCATTCTTCCTTGTGGCATATGTCAAAAAAATTGGCACACGAGACCAAGTTTGCACTTATCTTAAGCAGCTGTAATGATGGCTTAGGAGATGGTATAGATGGCCATCAGCGTGTGTCTTTCATTAACAACGTTTTATTTGGCATTAAAGATGTGCACAAATCAGTGGAGGACAATTGTGCATCTGTTGTACGTTCTCTCTTCTGTTTTGGTCCGTATCATCAATATCAAGTACCATTATGTTTTCGTTTGAAATTGCTGAATGTAACACCCCGCATAGGCAGCAGCTTTTAGTCCTTTAATTATTTGGTTTTAGGCGTGAGTTTGTGTGAGTACAAGGTTAGTCCTTTAAGTTGTTATGCCTTAGTATTTCTAAATTGGTTGCTTAGTATTAGTTGTCCCAATTAGTATTAATTGGACTCTTATGATAGTACTTAAGTTTCGAATTATTAGAGGAAAGAAGAATAATATTATTGTTGAGGTTATAGTATTAGTCCTTTAAGATTAGTGTTTCCTTAAGTATTAATTCATTAAGGGCATGTTAGTAATTGAGGAAGTTAAATTTAGGGATTTGACTTTATGAGGATTTGACCAAGAATAGGATTAAATAATACTTGGGATAGTATTAGTAGTATTTTCGAAAATAATGGGTCTTAGACTTTAAGGAATTTTCGAAAATTAAGAGAGTATAAGACATGGATTTCTAGTATCTTTATTTATGGAAATAAGTCATATTCTTATGCAAGAGAATATACATGCTTGAAGGTTAAGTATCACAAGAATAAAAAGTTAGTAAGGATCTTTTAAATAAGGAAATAAGTTGCCAAGTATGGAAATAGAGATACACCATTGGGCAAATTTTCTTGCCTTTTCCTTGCAATTTCGGCCAGCACCTTATTCAGCCCCAAACCATACTTTTCCAACTCTATAAATATGTATTGATCAAGTCCCCAAGACCCTTAGACACCCTAGAAATCGGCAGCCACCCATAGCACCCAAATTCGGCCATGTTTTGAAGTTAGAGGACAAGTTTTTCAGCAGCTTGTAGAAGTAGAAGGAGGGCAGATTTTTCGAGAGTTCTTAGAGCAAGGAATTAGCAAGCCAACGTACAACACTTCTCTATTTTCAAGTCAAGAAAAGGTGGGGGTTTAAACGGTGAAAAGTGGTAACTATAGTTCGACTTTTAAATATTTAGTTTGATGCAATTATGTGTTTATGTGCTAATATGAATGGATGGTGAGCTCTACCATCAATCTATGAATGGACAATCAGCTATATTGTCAAATGAATGTTAAGGATGGTCAGCTATACCATCAATCTATGTTAAGGATGATCAGCTATATCATCAATGAATGGATACGAAAGTCGTATCATATGTTAAGAAAGAAGGGTATGTTTACATGTTATTGTGTCCTTTATATTTAGACTTCGAACTAAACTATCCACACGGAGTGATTATTTTATAATTGCTCACCCCTTCACCGAATTATATTTTCAGATTTTCAAGAGTAAAGGTGACGAGATGGGCGATGCGGAGGAAGGTGGATGTGATGCGAGAAAGAAGAAGTTATTGGATTGAAGTTTTATTAATAAATTCCAAGTAGGCTTTTATTTAAGTTGCAAGTATTTTATTTAATGTTTTCGGCACTTCATGTTTGCCACAAGACTAGATGTTTGCATGTTTTAATTCGATGAGTGTAAGGACACGTAGATGATTGATTTAGGATTTGCTATGGTTTGAAGACTTGTGGGATTTTTATTATGGATTTATATGAGGTATTATTATTTGATTATGTGTTAAATTGCATGATTATTAGGAGTTAAGTTGATGAATTTATTTAATAATATGGCAGCTGATGGTTTGAATTTTATACGAATGATTAAGTGTTAATTTATGTGTTTAATTGTTCTTAAGAATAATAGTTATTGTCCTTAGTTTGCATGATCAATAAGTTAAGTTTTATAACTCCAAAAATTATGAAATTTTAACCAGAATGTTTGCCATGATTTATAATGTATGTTGACCAAATTTCATGAGTTTTTACTTAGTAGAAGTCGAGGTTCCAGTTTTAGTCCTTTATGTGTTTCTAGTCCTCAAAATTCTTGTTTTCAAATTACCGAATTTATGCCCAGCTTATTTTCAAAATTTTGGCAGTTTATTAGCCATAAAATATTAAGTATTTTGGTCATAAAACCAGGAGCAAAACCGTTTTAAAGTTTCAGCTCAAAATTAGTCCTTTATCTTTGTTTTACGAGCTTATCAAGTGTTTTAAAGATGAATTTTCGTGGAAAGTCTTTTCAATATGTTTAATATGATTTATTTGAGTATTTAGAGGCCTTAGATGATTTGGCAAGATAATAGTATTAAAGAAAATGGATTTGGTATTAGTTAGTGGACTGTTTTTATACACAACCAGTTTTGATGAGTACACCCAGACTATTTTCGTTAGTTTCACGTACCAGCTACTGTTCTTGAATTATTTAAGTATTATTGCGTGATTTAATTGTTGTCCTACATGTTGAATGATGTTAGAATAAGTTTAATTTACATGTGAATATTATTGAAGCATGTTATATGTTACTTTTGTGATTCCTATGAATATGTTAAGTGAATATTATTGAAATATGTTATGAATGTTTGTCAAGGTATTTTTTATGATTTCTATGGATGTATTGAATGAGAAATTTATCGTGAAAGTTTGATTTTAGTTCAACAAGGATTTTCAAAGAAAATAATTTTAATGCTAGTAAAATGGGTGCACGTCCTAAAGAATGTTTTATTAAATTAATTAAAAGTGAGACTTCCGCTGATTTGAAATGCTTAGAATTTTAGGGCGTGACAGTGTGGTATCAGAGCGGGTTTACGTTCTTGTAGACTTGTAAAAATAAAATAATTTTATGTGCTTTACGTGATTGTATGCAAAGTTTTTATGGAATAAATTCGTGAAAAGTTTAATAAAAGAGAAAGCTCCATCCATCACCACCGCCGCAGCCATCTCCGAGACCTAAAGCAAGTAAGTTTTCTAAAGCTCAAGTATGATGTTTCAAGTGAATGATTTATTGAAGGAATGATTTATGATTTATGGCATGACGAGGTCAAGCAAGATTTATGAAAAGATATGAAGGACCACTCTTTGGTCAAAATGTTTTAAGAGAAAATTCTTTTCAAGGTTTTTCGAAAAGAAAGAGGTTTTTAGAAAAAAAATGTTTTATGAAATGTTGTGCTTGTACGATGGCTTAGGAAGTTTATGATCAAGATTTTTGATGAGTATAAATGTCTAGTAAGGATGTTTAGAAGCGTTTAAGTACGATAAGTGTAGGAGAGTTTTTAATGTTTTAAGATCGGCTAAGCAATTTCTTTGTATTACGGGGTCTTTCGTTTTAGATGCCTCTGAGATGTGACCCGAACTATGACCCTAATGATTCTGATGGACACGCGGATAGAAGGGGTCGCCCTCAAGCTAACCCCGTGGTCCATAACGTAGCACCTATGCTTAGCACTACCGCGCAAGTAGTTGAACAATTTAGGAGGTACAAACCTGCTACCTTTAACGGGCGGGACGGACCGGACGTTGTTGAAGAGTGGTTTCGTTCCATGGAGAGGATTTTCCAGCTGATTGAGTGCACCGATGCACAACGAATTGCTTGCGTGGCATTCCAACTCGTTGAGGATGCTGACCATTGGTGGGAGAGCCATTGGAGGATTCGCCCGGTTGAGGAGAGACGCGCCTTAACTTGGGATCGTTTCAAGGGGATCGTGATGGAGAGGTACTACCCTCAATCCTACAAGGATAGGAAGGAGCGCGAATTCCTAGACTTGCGACAAGGAGGCATGACGGTTGCGGAGTACGAATTGAAGTTCAGCCAACTTGCACGTTTTGCTCAACACCTTGTCGACACCGAGCAAAAACGCATCCTTCGTTTCGTCAAAGTGCTTAGGACCGAAATCCAGCACGTTCTACTAGCTTTAGGCAACCTAACTTTTGCCGAAGCACTTGAGAGGGCCGAGCAGATGGCAGCTTGTTTGAAGGAGGATGCGGATAGGAGGTCACGTGATAATAAGAGGAAATGGGACCAATCCGGCGGAGCAAGGAAATTTGTTAATCGTGGGCAAGGAGCAACTCAAGGCTTTAAGTCCAAGTAAGGGAATCAAGTGGCAAGCGCGACTTGTTCTAAGTGTGGGAAGAATCACGTAGGTGAGTGCCTCGTTGGGAAGGATATTTGTTTTCGTTGCCGCAAGCCGGGACACAAGGCGCACGAGTGTCCACTACCAACTAGGGCACGAGTGTTTTCACTTACGGGAGAGTCAAGTGAGGATCAATCTCGTTCGGAGACTTTGCAAGGTATGCTAACTTTGAATTCTATACCAATAACTGCTTTGTTCGATACCGGAGCCATGCATTCTTTTATCTCGCTTCGTTGCTGTAATAAGATTGGTTGTGAGTTAGACGATAGTTTTGGTCCTTTAGAAGTTAGTATTCCTTCGGGAAAGGCTGTTTTTACGAGTAAGGTTGTGTCGAGTGCGAAACTTGAAATTTGTGGGAGGAGTCTTAAGGGAGAGTTATCGAGATGGGACAATTCGATGTCATTCTTGGCATGGATTGGCTAGCTAAGTACCACGCCACCATCGATTGCCAGAAGAGGGAAGTGACGCTCAAGTTGCCAAGTGGAGAGGAGTTGACGTACTTTGGTTCCCGACCAAGTACACATAATTTGATCGTCACCGCGATGCAAGCCGTAGAATTGCTTCAAGAGGAAGGATGTGAAGGATACCTTATCCATGTTATGGGCACGAACGTGAAGGAGGTGAACATAGAAGATGTTGCTGTTGTTAACGAGTTCGTTGACGTTTTCCCCGAGGAGTTACCCGGAATTCCACCCGACCGACAAGTGGAATTTACGATCGATCTAGTGCCGGGAGAAGCCCCAATTTCGAAAGCACCCTATAGAATGGCGCCGAAGGAGCTCGAGGAGTTGAAGATGCAATTGCAAGACTTGTTGGATAAGAAATTCATCCAACCAAGTGTTTCACCATGGGGAGCGCCAGTTTTATTCGTCAAGAAGAAGGACGGATCATGGAGGATGTGCATCGATTATCGAGAGCTTAATCGGCTCACGATAAAGAACAAGTACCCGTTGCCTAGAATTGAAGACTTGTTCGATCAACTAAGGGGAGCGAGTGTGTTCTCAAAGGTTGACTTAAGATCGGGCTATCACCAATTGAAGATCAAGGAAGGAGATAGAGCGAAGACCGCTTTTCGCACACGCTATGGGCATTACGAGTTCGTAGTGATGCCGTTCGGTTTGAGCAACGCACCAGCTGTCTTCATGGACTTGATGAACCGTGTCTTTCACCCTTTCTTAGATCGGTTCGTCATAGTGTTCATTGATGACATTCTAATCTATTCGCGAAGTAAGGAGCAACATGAAGAGCACTTGAGGACAGTTCTAGAGGTTTTGCGCCAAGAAAGATTGTTTGCAAAGTTTACCAAATGCGAGTTTTGGTTAGACCGAGTGAACTTTTTAGGCCATGTGATCACGGCCCAAGGAGTTGAAGTAGACTCATCTAAGGTTGCAGCCGTGAGTGAGTGGAAGGCTCCAACTAATGTGAACGAGGTTCGTAGCTTTCCCGGTTTGGCGGGTTACTATAGGCGATTTATTGAAGGCTTTGCAAAGATAGCCTCACCGATGACTAAGTTGACTCGCAAGGGAGAGAAGTTCGTGTGGTCCAAGGCATGCGTGAAGAGTTTCCAAGAGTTGAAGGACAAGTTAGTTTTGGCCCCTGTCCTTATTATTCCCAACCCTACCGAAAGTTTTGTGATCTTTAGCGACGCGTCAAAGCAAGGACTAGGTTGTGTTTTGATGCAACATGGGAAGGTCGTGGCATACGCATCAAGGCAATTGAAGGTGCACGAGATGAACTATCCTACGCATGATCTTGAATTAGCGGCTGTTGTTCATGCATTAAAGATATGGAGACATTATCTTTATGGTACTAACTGCGAGATTTTCACCGATCATAAGAGCCTCAAGTACATTTTCACGCAAAAGGAGTTGAACATGAGGCAAAGGCGTTGGCTAGAGTTAGTCAAAGACTACGATTGCACGATCAACTATCATCCGGGCAATGCGAACTTGGTCGCGGATGCACTTAGCCGAAAGGGAGGCGTGTTCAATTCTTTGACGAGCCAAGTCGAATTAGTGAAGGAGTTCGAGCGCTTGAAGT
>JAPKLY010003425.1:0-18806 GCA_026898435.1 Prunella vulgaris | reverse complement strand
TTTATACTTGCAGAAATACATATTTTCTTTATAGTTACTTGAAAAGTACAAAAAATTAATTTTTTTTAAGAATTTGTAACACAGATTTTACCTAATTGTAACACGTCTTTGCCCAAATTGTAACATACCTGGGAGCGAAAAAACATATTATTAACATAAATCAACAAAGAGAATAAAAAGTAAATTAAGTAACACATCTTTATACTTGCAGAAATACATATTTTCTTTATAGTTACTTGAAAAGTGCAAAAAATTAATTTTTTAAGAATTTGTAACACAAATTTTGCCTAATTGTAACACGCCTTTGCCCAAATTGTAACATGTCTGGGAGAAAAAAAATATATTATTAACATAAATCAACAAAAGAGAATAAAAAATAAATTAAGTAACACATATTTATACTTGCAGAAATACATATTTTCTTTATAGTTACTTGAAAAGTACAAAAAATTAATTTTTTTTAAGAATTTGTAACACAGATTTTACCTAATTGTAACACGTCTTTGCCCAAATTGTAACATACCTGGGAGCGAAAAAACATATTATTAACATAAATCAACAAAGAGAATAAAAAGTAAATTAAGTAACACATCTTTATACTTGCAGAAATACATATTTTCTTTATAGTTACTTGAAAAGTACAAAAAATTAATTTTTTAAGAATTTGTAACACATATTTTGCCTAATTGTAACACGCCTTTGCCCAAATTGTAACATACGTGGGAGCAAAAAAACTTGGAACTACAAGTTGCGCGAATTTTGGAAAAAAATGTCCAAATCTGACCCGACCCGGTTTAGATCCGCCAATTTTTAAAAAATTGATATTTCTACGATAGAAATTTGTACACAAGTGTTGCTCTTAAAATTTATAGTTAAAACATTATAATATATTTCATATATATATTGATCTAAATATATTTGATAAATTAATTTATTCTTATTTTTACTATATATATTTAAAGAGGCACACTTGCGTAGAAATTCTACGGTAGAAATTACCAAAAACAAGCACAAAATCTGGATCCTTTAAAAACTCGCGGGTCAGGCCTGGGTCAGGCGCGGGTCGGCCAAAAAACCGGGTCATTCCTGGATCTTACCAAATAAACCTGAATCTGGTACCAAAATTCACGAATTCCATATTTAAAACACAGAAACTCACCAAAACCCACAGCAGCGCATCAGAAAAACAATGAATTAACGAGCAACAAGGAAAGGATTCCAATCGAAAGAAGAAGGAAACAATCAAAATCTCAAAAACTATATTCATAAGAAGATTTTGAAGTAATTAGAGTCAAAAAAATACAGCAGAAACATGGATGATTACTTTCCAGACTGCCAAATAATAGAAAGAGCAAATTCTATAGGTTCTACAACAACAGGTAACATCACAAACACAGATCAAATAGTAACTCATGCATGTGGAATAAATTTTAAAAATATGTTACATATTCATAATATGTGTGTTACAAAATAAAATTACTAGTGTTACAATTCTCTAGATGGGAAAAACATGTTACTCAATGAACATATTCATGTTACTTTATGCCCTACATAGTGTTACTAATTACTGGATTGAGTTAATTGTTACTGTCTTCAATTCCATATGTTACTCAATGAACATATTCATGTTACTTTATGACCTACAAATTGTTACAAATTACTGGATTGAGTTAATTGTTACTATCTTCAATTTCATATGTTACTCAATGAACATATTCATGTTACTTTATGACCTACACATTGTTACAAATTACTGGATTGAGTTATATGTTACTGTCTTCAATTCCATATGTTACTCTCTTCCATTACTTATGACACTCATAAATAAAAATAAATATTAGTAATATGCAGATAGTTTGCACCTATAAAAAAATGATTACTTAAAATATGTTACTGTTTTCTTTCCTATATGAAACTAATTAATATAATTATGTGTTACTATGTAAAAATACATATCCTGAACGTTTAAAAATCTGATAAAATATTAAACCTAATTCAATATTATTTGTTACATAATAAAATAAACAGTGTTACTTTTATTCATTAAAAACATGTTACATTGTTCAAATTTATGTGTTACTAAACAGAATAGATAGTGTTACACATAGACATAATTAATGTTTTTAACTATAAATATTATATTGCAGGAATACATAATGAAGAAAACACTGATCTACAATCTACTGATGGGAACATAGAGGGGTCAGATAATCAACCTGATCAAGAAAATGAAGGAGAGAACTTTAATAGTAACGAATACAGTGACTCATTGCTTGGGATGAAAAGAGACACCATTGATGAAATCTACAAATTATATTGTGCACATGCCCGTTCAGTTGGATTTAGTGTACGCAAAACAACAGAAACAAAGTAAACAGATGGGAAAAAGGTGTTGTTATCAAAAAATTATGTGTGCTCTAATGAAGGTAAAAGACGTCCAGGCGATGAAACAGTGGTCAAGGAGAAAACCACAAAAAGAAAGATTGGAGGGACAAGAACGGAATGCAAGGCAATGATGAGGGCAAGATTAAGTGAATGTGGAAAGTATGAAGTATCAAAACACATAATGGAGCACAATCATCAACTGACAAGAAAAGAATGGAACCATTTGCATCGTTCTGAGAGAGCTATAACGGGTGGAAAGGCTGAAGCAATTGTAGACATGTTATCATCTGGTATAAAACCAGCAGATTCATTCTGTTACCTAGCTTATAATGCTGGAGGAGAAGAGCAGATTGGACACACGATGAAAGATTATCTAAACTATGTGAACCGTACTAAAAGAAGTAATATAGAGGGGGTGATGAGAAGAAATTCATGGAATTGATACAGATCCCATCAGAAGAGGAACCTCAGTTCTTCTACAAGTTAGAGATGAATGAAGATGGGAGGTTGAGTAACATTTTTTGGAGAGACTCAATGATGAGAGATGATTTTTATATATACGGTGATGTTTTGGTATTCGACACGACTTATAAGACTAACAGGTATGATCTCATATGTGCGCCATTTGTAGGAATAAACAACCACTGGAAAAATACTATGTTTGGAATAGCATTTTTATCAGATGAAAAAACAGAAACTTTCGAGTGGTTGTTCACGATGTTCAAGAAATCAATGGCTGGGAAGACTCCAGTAATAATATTCACTGACCAGGACCTAGCAATTTCAAAGGCAATAGAAAAGGTATGATAATATTTTTATGTTACATAAAATATAAATTAGTGTTACTTTATAGTTAAATAGAGTGTTACTATATATTTGTGTTACTCTTCAACTAAAATATATGTTACCAAATATTTATGTTACTCTAAGAGTATATTATGTGTTACTATATTATATAATCTGTGTTACAAATCAGGTTTTCCCAGAAACAAGGCATAGATTGTGTCTGTGGCACCTACACCAGAATGCAGTGAGCAGGTTTGCACAGTTAAAGAGCAACACACAATTTAAAGATTCATTCAAAAAGTGCCTATCCGGATGTGTCGATAGGGAGGACTTTGAAAATTGCTGGAAGAAAATGATTAATGATTATAACCTGCAGAACAATACTTGGTTTGAAAGGCTCTACAATTTAAAAGAAAAATGGTGTACGACATTGAGCAAGGATTTCTTTTCAGCTGGAATACGATCATCGCAGCGAAGTGAGAGTACAAACAGTTCAATATCTTTCAATTCAAGAAAGACCACAGGCTTGACTGAGTTTTATAAAATATTCAACAAAACAGTCAAAACTTGGAGAACAAATGAAACAAATGACAAGTTCCATTGTCAGAGTATTATGTCTGAGTCAAGTTTGATGATTAACGGAATAGTGAAACATGCTGCAGAAGTTTACACGCTGACCATTTTCAAAACATTTGAGAACGAATTCCTAAGGAGCCTATCTTGTACATCACAGGAGATTGCAAGAGAAGATACCACATTTGTTTATGATGTAACAGTAAAAGGAGAAACACATGTGATAATTTTTGAACAGATGATGATTAGAATACAGTGCAGCTGCAAAAAAATTGAAGAGTGTGGCATATTATGCTGCCACTGCATACGTGTGCTGCATATTAACTCGGTACAAGAAATACCGAGTGAATACATACGTACAAGGTGGACAAAGGATGCAATACAAATTTGGGAAAAAAACACAACAATGGAAGCAAGAAAGATATAAAGTTCAATTCCCTGGAGACATCAAATGGCTAGGAGGAGCTACAGCCTTATACTGGAGTGCGAGAGAGATGCTGAAACAAGAAAAATGCTAGAAGAAAGTATTGAAAGAGACTCAATGAAGGCAAAGGCGTTTAACTCGAAACAACAACCAGAAAAATCAGCAAAAACTGTGGAAGGAGTTGAAATACGGGACCCAAGAAGATCAACAACAAAGGGAAGAAAAACTAGAATAAAAGGTCACTTTAAAGGAACTCAAAAAAAGAAGAAAAAACTGCCAATGGAATATGGCAAACAAACACCAAATGCTCATTTGATATAAAACTCATTCTCTATACTGCATTATAATTTTTAGTGTTGAATATTATGTTACTGATGCCTTATTTCAGTGTTACAAAATGGATCAATTTGTGTTACTATTTGGATATGTTACTGTTGCCTTAAATTTGTGTTACTATTTCTGTTACTAAATGATTAAACTGTGTTAATATATAAATAAGTTACTGTTGACATTTGTTAGTACTATAAAAAGGATTAAATTCAATTACTACAGAGATATGTTACAATTACATGATGCTAGTGTTACAAAATTTGACAATCTACGTTACTATTGAATATGTTATATATACATTATTTCAATGTTACAAATTTTGATACTCTGTGTTACTATCAAATTATAAACATGTTGCTTTTTGCGCTGAACAACTAATAATAAAATGTAATTTTATTAAAAATTTGTAAATACTCAATTGAATATATATTACTATACATTTAAATATATGTTACTCTTGATATAAAATTGAGATCAAAGAGCATTTTCAAACTTATTTGACTAATTATTTGTGTTAAATTTAATTAAAAAAAATATGTTACAAGTGACTTTTGTGAATGTTACTATAAAATAAATATTAGTGGTACATTTCAAATTTTTTAAAAGAATATTACTATAAATCTTTAAAAACGTTAAAAATTGATTATATTCTCTGCAAAATAATAATTTTTATGTCTTAGAAAAAAATTCACAACAAAATAAATTTGTATGTTACTATTGACTTGATTCAATATTACTATTCAGTTAAATTTATGTTACTATTATGTAAATAATACTATGTAAAATAAAATGAAAAAGTTATCTTCATAATCTTCCTGTGTACTTCCTCATTTGATAAAAAAAGTTGATTTTTATAAACAAAAGATTAATGTTACAATATGTAACAAACTGTGTTACTATATGATTTTTTAAATATAATATATATCTTATGATGGATGAATTTCCAACATAAGTATTACCAAAAAAATCATGTGAACAAAAATATAACAAATATCAGAAATAAGCATATGAACCAAGATAATAAACTGTACAACCAAGATAATATAGACTGCAAAAACTGCAGAAACTACAAGCATATTCAATCAACCATTTAACAAAAAACTGTAGCAACTACCCCCAATATTCAATTAACTTTACAACAAAAAACTGCAAAAACTACACCCATATTCAACCTCAAAATATCCAATATATCCAACCACCAAATAACTTCACCCACTAAATATATGTGCACCCCATATTGACAATAACTACACCAATATTCAACATCAAAAGATCTGTGCCACCAATATATGTGACCCCCATATTCAAAAAAAATTTACCCCAACCACACCACAGTTCAGACTACCAACCAAGTTCAAAGTATCAAACCAAAGTTCAAACCCACCAACCAAATTCACAGCCACAAACACAAACAATTCAAATTCATCAAATCAAATTCACAAAAAAACTCAGTCTTTCTTCCTCGATCTCAAATTCCTCTTCGTATAGGTAACATGTACATGTTTTCTCTTCTTTTCTGGTGAACCTTGTTCCTTCGAAGCAGCCAACAGAGCCGGTTTGTTCACATAAAAATCATGCACCTTCTTCAAAACAATGTTTCTGTACCTGTTCACATTTGATGTAATAAACTTCGAACAGTAACTTGCCCTAAAAAAAATCCTGGAATTAGCCTATAAAAAAAGATATTAGAATATATATAAAATGATATGTTACTAAACTATATAATCTATGTTACATAATCATAAAAATCGTGTTACCTGTATCAAGTGTGGCATATCATACAAATCCCCTTGAAAATTCAAAATATGGTTAATCAGAAAAATACCAGAGTCCTTGTTGTTTTCACTAGACCTCCATGAAAGTCTTACTGTCTGAATCTTGTATTTTTTAACAAGATCACCCTTGGGATGCTTAACCTCACGAAGAAAATTCGCTATATACTTCCTCTACAAATTATATAAAAAAATTCATTACAAAAAAATGCATAAAACAGAATAAAAAATAAATAAAAATAATCAAAAAATTTAAAAAATGTTGGGACAATCTGAGTGTTTTGATTAGATCCCAAAACCCCTGATGAATTTGCCTAAGTATAGTTGTTCAGGATAAAATAATTCAGGATAGTTAGGTTAGTAATTCAGTACAGGAGGACCATGCTGAAGACTGAAGAATATTGGAGTCCACCCAATTTACTGAAGTCTGATGTGCAATCCATCCTGAAGAAGTCAGAGTCAGTTCTGCTACAAACTGTCTGTACTGAAGCTGAAGAACGAAGCCTGCTGATCCATCCTGAAAGACTATCCTTAAGTACCATTGGCTGATGCTTCTACTGAGTACACTAAGCATACTCAGGACAGAACTTAGTCAGTGAAGAGTAAGTGTTACCTATCAGACTGTGCTGAATGCACTTAAGACCTGACTTAAGCCTTTGTTCAGTTTACCTGAATCATGTAAGTCCAAAGCAAAAAGGTTACACATACTGGGCTGAATAACCCATCAGGCTATGCTGAATGCACATAGGACCTGACTCAGGCCGTGGTTCAGATCACCTGAATCATGTAAGTCCAAAGCAAAAGGTTATTTATGCTATGGGACAAGAGACAAAGAGAATGTCAGTAAGACTCCATTAAGACACACGATCAGACTGGGTTATTAACAAGAGACTCAGAGTATTGAATGTACGAGGAAGGACAAATGTCTGAAAGTTAACTAGCCGTTAGAGCGGAGAGCCAATGATCTTTCGACACGTATGTACGGAGTCCACGCAGCATTTAATGCGGCATTTAATGCGTCTCAAAAGTTGCAGGTGATGTGACAACTTGCCAGAATAAGCATGGCGGGTAGGTCAAATAGTATTTCTAGCCTGCAATCTACCTAAAATAGGAAAGATTTGATTTGATCTCCTCCAACGGATCTATTTTGAATCTTACCTATAAATATGGAGAGCCTTGCACCCATTCAAGGTTAACGGGAAATTTCCAAGAGAAAACTCTCAAGAATCCAAGCATTCAAAGCATACTATAAACAACACTCTGCAATTAAATTTCCCTAGTGTTGTAGTAGGATTCACTCTGTATTTGCTTATATCGATAGCTCTATTATTTAGCATTATTTTGTATTACTAGAGCTATCTTAGTTGGAAACCAGAATACCAAACCACTCAAGGTGTGAGATTGGTTGGTTAGAAGGACTGGGACTTGTAAAATGCCCAGGGGTCAGTTCCTAAGAGAGGAAGTTGGCTACTCGTGTCCCTTGGCACGTAAAACCCAAGTACCTATCCTCAGGGTTTTGAGGATAGCTTCCTGTTAAATCAGGTCGTGGATGTAGGAGTTGGTTATCTCCGAACCACGTTAAAAAGTCCCCTGTGTGCTGATTTACTGTTCTGTTCAGGATCATAATTGTCATCATAATAAACCGAACATTTTGCATCATTTTTCTATTCAGGACTGAATCAATCATCTTGAATCTTAACACTGTGCACTCAGCCTTAACCACCAGTTTACTAAGCAAACTCAGAGAAAATGTTTTCAGAAACTAAAACGAGTAGAATCTAAGGGCTCACTTTCCGCACTCACTCTGGCTCACTGAGATAGTGGTCCAACTGACTAGCTTCCGAGCTGTCAGTAGGTTTGTTATCTCTACTGAGCTTCCAAGCACTTTACTCACACTCAGCTTATCTGACTCGTTACTGAACTGTCCCTGCTGCCCCTGTGGACCTTCAGCATACTGAGTACTTCAGGAAATCCTGACTGAGAGTGTTAGAGCATTTTTCTGAGTCTTTCAGAAAAATCTGACATCAGTGTATTCCCCCCTCATACACTGATTATACTCGTTTTGGGACCAACAAGTGGTATCAGAGCCGTGGTTCAAAAGATCACTGACTTTGTTTACCAACAGTTTCTGAGGAGAAACTTTTGGTAGTCTACTGAATAGATCTTGTTTCTGAAAAACTGCATGCCATGGCATCCGGTTCTAAACGCCTCGAAGGCAATCTTCCTGAATTCTCTATTAACAACTATGACTATTGGAAATTCAGGTTACTTGCACATCTCTACTCCATCCATGATCAGATGCCACAGGTGATTGAGCATGGCCCGATCAGATTTATGAGAAATCTTCAGACGACTTGGCCTGTTGCTGGCAATGTACCTATTCCAGCCGCCGGAGATGAAGAGGTGGAGAGGTCCGCGCTTAATTCTAATCAGATTAAGCAAATCGGACTGGATAATGTTGCTAAGAACATTATACTCCACATCATTTCTTACGAGAATTCGGTCAGACTCATGCACCTGAGGACAGCTAAGGAGATCTGGGATACCTTGAGGGAAATGAGTGAGGGATCAGAAAAGATCAAGGAGAACAAGAGAGATCTTGCTATCAGGAAGTTTGAGGCCTTCAGGATGTTAGAGGGTGAATCCATCGATCAGATGGAAGCTCTGTTCATTAAGATGATGAATGAGCTAGCAACCCTTGGGAAGGAGTTTCCTAAGAGGGAGGTGTCTTCTAAAATCCTAAATTGTCTCCCTGAAAGATGGGACACAGGAGTAATCACTCAGGATCTTACAAACATTACTCACTCTCATCTATTCTCAGAGTTAAAGGCTCTGGAATTTGACCTCGATAAGAGGAAGAAGATGGGTGTTGTCAGTGAGGAAGTTAGTGAGGAGAAGACACCTGAAAAGGAAAAGAGCGTGGCTCTTAAAGCTACTCCTGAGCCTGAGGCTGGATCTGGCTCCAAGTCTCTGAAGGACATGAACAAAGATGAGCTAGCCTTGGAGTACAGCCTGATGGCGCGGCGCTTCGAGAAACTGAACTCTCGATTCGGAAGGTATAAGAAATTTTATACTGACACCCGTGATCGCAGGTACTCCAGCCCCAGGAGATCAAGCCCCCGAAGAGAAGAAAGGAGGGGTTCAGATTCCAGGAGGGATCGTAACGAGCCTGAGCGACGAAGAGATGAGAAGAAGAGAGATGATGTGCCCAGAAGATCTAGCTCCAAACCTGAACGATCATCAGGGAGCAGGAGGGAGTCATCTGATAAAAGGTACATTGACAAGAAGTTTGCTTCTGATATAGATCAGTGCTACCACTGCAAAAAGACCGGACTTTATCAGTATGATTGTCCGGAGCTCAGTGCTCGTGAGCGAGAGGATCGGAGAGCCAAAAGAGAGCTCAGGGTATCAGACCGGAGAGCGTTGCTTGCTGAGGATTCCTCAGATTCAGATGGCCAAGGACGCCGGTCCCCTGAACTCTTCTCCGATGAAGAGTATGATGACCTCTGCCTGATGGCAGATGACCAGGTATGTTCTTCTGCCTCTTCTCCTGATCACGCACCTGAGCTTAGCTCAGATTCAGCAGGAGAACTCGACCTTCAGCTCGCCCTAGAGCAATTGATGGTTGACTTCTCAAGGCTGCAGGAGACTCATACTCACACAGTGGATATGAATGCACATCTGAGTGAGGAGAACGATCGGTTAACTGAGTCTCTCAGAGAAAGAGATACTGAAGAAGCCCTCAGATTAGTACATCTTCAGGAAGAGCTACTTCATGCTCGGAACAAGCATGATGAAGCTCCACTTGAGGTAGAAAGACTGAAGGGTGTAATCAGCTCGCTGATTGAGACTCGTGACATGGATCTGTTCCTTGCTCAGGAACAACTGATGATTGAGCGAATTGCTCTGAGAGTGATGTTCGAAACTGAGTGGCAAGCTCGCATTTGTGCTGAGCAAACTGCTTGGGATCTTGAGCTGATCTCAAAGGAGAAAGCTCATGAAGAGTTGGTGCTTCAATACACCTCTAAAATTGAGGTCCTGAAAGAAACAAATGGGCATCTTGAAGTTAAGCTGAAGAAGTTATACACATCTACCCAAGTGGTTGATGAGTTGACAAGTTTCTCTCAGTTGACTAATGGTGCTAAAGCTGGGTTAGGCTACGATGCCTCAAAAGACCCAAAGGGTAAGAAGAAGAGAGGTGCTTCAGGGAGCAACTCTCAGAAGAAGTTTGTCCCTGCTCTAACTGATGACAAGAGCTCAAGTGTTGCTCATCAGAATAAAGACAAAGGGAAGGAGAAAATGCCTGTTGAACCTGTCAGGCAAAGGACTGAGGAATCTAGGCCAAAACCTAAGGGAAAGGCCAAGGCTCCTCATCCTGAGTCAGGAAAGACAGATCAAGGGAAATCCAAGGCTAAGCCTAGGAATCCTCAATCTGGGAAAAATTCTGCTCCCAGCACTTCTCAGGCCCAGCCTAGAAATGTTCAGAGCAGAAGAAACTCAGGACAGAGGAGACCTCAGGCAAGGCCAAGGACTACTGAGGTCCAGATTTCTCAGACAGGGCACAGAGCCCATCAGGAGCTTCCTAATCCTCAAAGGAGAAGGACAAACCAGGTGGCCTCTGAAAGACAAAGGAGACCTGACTCCAGAAACACTCAGGCTAGACCTCAAGTGCCAAAAGGTCAGGCCCGAGCTGCTCCTTCTAGGGATCAAACTCAGCCCAATGCACCCAGGCCAAGAAGGAACAGGACGCCCACCCCCAGAAATCAATATAGGGCTCTTGTATCTCAGGCTGACATCCATACACCCTCAACTTCCCAGGCACAAAGGAAGAAGAGAACTGTGTATGTTGATATTTCAGGGAAACAGGTTTAAGCTTCTGATGCTATCAGAATTGTTAAACAAATCTAGATCCCGAAGGGTATGACTGACTCAGTAGGACCCAATACGAGATGGGTACCTGAGGCCTGATTCTTTTCAGGTCACTGCGGGCTACAAGAAGAGGAAGGAGGATCTGATGAAGGACTGGTACTTGGACTCAGGATGTTCCAGGCACATGACCGGATTTCGTGATCTCCTTCAGGATTATGTAGCTCAGGAAGGCCCGCAGGTAACCTTTAGTGATAACTCTAAGGGTTTCACCAGAGGATTCGGAACCCTTGTTATTGACTCTGTCCGTGTACTGAATGTATCATATGTTGAGGGACTGAGACATAACTTACTCTCGGTTAGTCAGTTCTGTGACCGAGGATATAGTGTAGAATTTACATCTAACATGTGTCTTGTGAAGGACAAATCTACACTACAGGTTCTGATTACAGGTAACAGGAGGGGCAATGTATATTTTGCTGACTTCAAGAGCAGCCCTCCTGAAACCTGTCTGGTCGCTAAGAACTCCTCTGAGCTCAGTTGGCTTTGGCATAAACGTCTGAGTCACTTAAACTTCAAGATTATTAACAAAATCTCTAGACTCTCTCTTGTAGATGGTCTGCCTAATGAAGTTTTTAGCAAAGACCACATGTGCGGAGCATGTCAGGAAGGCAAGCAAACCAAAGCCTCATTCAAAGTGAAGGAAGCCTTCTCAACTGACAGAGTGCTTCAGCTCCTACACATGGATCTCTTTGGTCCAGTTACTCCTGTCAGCATAAATGGTAGGAAATATACCCTTGTTGTTGTTGATGATTATTCCAGGCACACATGGGTTATTTTCTTGCTGAACAAAAAGGAGACTCAGGTCAAGCTTCCAGAGTTACTCAAGCAATTGAGTACTGAACAGGGTCAGAGCATAGTCAGGATCCGATCAGATCGAGGAACCGAGTTTATAAACTCTATTATAACTGACTTCTGTACTAACCATGGTATAGCTCATGAGACTTCTGCAGCTAGGACCCCTCAGCAGAATGGGGTAGCTGAAAGAAGGAATCGAACCCTGAAGGAAGCTGCCAGGACTACGTTGGCTGAATCAGGACTGCCCAAGAAGTACTGGGCTGAAGCAATCAACACTGCTTGCTACACTCAGAACCGATCTATGCTGAACAAACAACATGCTCAGACACCCTATGAAACTTGGAACAAGAGGAAGCCTCACATCTCTTATTTCCATATTTTTTGGTGTAAGTGTTTCATCCTGAACAATGGGAAAGACCAGCTGAAAGCCTTTGATAGCAAATCTGATGAGGGAGTTTTCTTAGGATACTCCTCAGTCAGTAAAGCCTTCAGGGTGTATAACCGTCGGACCCTTTGTGTGGAGGAAACACCTCATGTTGTGTTTGATGAGGCTGCATCAGTGCATAGGAAACAGGTTCCAAGTCCTGACACTGAGGGAATTACCAAAAGGGTAACAAGACTGAGTCTGAAGAATCCTGAATTCAAGATCAAACTTGTCAGTGCTCCCAAGGGATGGGATGATGATGATGAAGATCAGGATGGACTTCAGGCCAACCCTCAGCAAGCCCCTGCCTCAGAAAATGTTTAGTCTCAGACGGAAGGACAGACTCAACCTGAGGTACGTACTGTCGGTGATGATGCTTCTGCACCTGAGACAGTTACTGAGTCCAACACTGTAGGGGGAAACAATTTCTTTGATATTGGTCAACCCTCAGGAAATGACTCAGTATCCCCTGTTCTTGCTCGTTCCGCTTCTCTACCTATTATTATCGAGACTGATATTTCAGGATCAGGCAATGGAACATCAGTAGCTCCCAGTGCTCCAGTCAGCAGGAGGCGGTGGCTAGATGATCACTCATTGGCTGATATCATTGGTGATATCAATGAGGGGGTCAGGACGAGGTTGTCCTTTGGCGAAAGCGCTATGTTTTGTTACTTCCTGAGTGATCAGGAACCTACAAGCATAGAAGAAGCTCTAGCTGATCCCAACTGGATCCTAGCCATGCAGGATGAGCTCAATCAGTTTGAGCGGAATCAGGTTTGGGAGTTAGCTGAGAGACCTAGGCGTCAACATGTTATTGGCACCAAGTGGGTCTTCAAGAACAAAAGGGATGAAAAGAATGTTGTTGTCAGGAATAAGGCCAGACTAGTAGCAAAGGGTTACTCTCAGGCTGAGGGTATCGACTATGATGAGACCTTTGCTCCAGTCGCAAGATTGGAAGCAATCAGGTTGTTTCTGGCTTATGCAACATTCAGGAAATTCAAAGTGTATCAGATGGACTTAAAGAGTGCTTTTCTGAATGGTGTACTGAATGAAGAGGTGTATGTTGAGCAACCTCCAGGATTCGAAGTTGGTAACAATGTATATCACCTGAAGAAAGCTCTTTATGGCCTGAAGCAAGCTCCGAGAGCTTGGTATGATACATTATCCCAATTCCTGATAGACCACGGGTTCGTGAAAGGAACAGTGGACAAGACCCTCTTCCGGATTTCCGAAGGGGAGGACATTCTCTTGGTTCAGATTTATGTGGATGACATAATTTTTGGATCTCCTAATCTGAAGCTTTGTGAGAAATTCTCCAAGCTGATGACTGGGAAATTTGAGATGTCAATGATGGGAGAAATGAATTTCTTTCTGGGTCTCCAAGTCAGGCAAACTGACTCCGGAATCTTCATAAATCAGTCCAAGTATGCGAGGGACTTGATTCAGAAATTCAGAGTTCAATCCAGCAAAGTCTCACGTATTCCCATGAACACGAATGAGAAGCTAGATCCTGACAAAGAAGGAGTCTCAGTAAATCAGACTGAATATAGAGCACTGATAGGATCTTTATTGTACCTGACTGCTAGTCGTCCTGACATCACTTATGCAGTTGGAGTTTGTGCAAGGTATCAGTCTGATCCAAAGAAGAGTCATCTAGAGAGTGCCAAAAAGATACTGAAATACCTAAGAGGTACAGTCAATCTAGGACTTTGGTATCCCTCTGATGACAACCTAGAACTGACTGGCTATTCAGATGCTGATTATGGAGGCTGTAGACTTGATAGGAAATCAACTACAGGCACATGTCAGTTTCTAGGGAGTAAACTGATCTCTTGGTTTTCTAAGAAGCAAACCAGTGTTGCAACGTCTACTACTGAGGCTGAGTATATGGCAGCAGGCAGTTGTTGTTCTCAGATCCTTTGGCTGAAATAACAACTGAGAGACTACCAAATAGAGGCCACTGAAGTCCCAATCTATTGTGACAATAATAGTGCCATTGCCATATCCCAAAACCCAGTCTTACATACAAGGTGTAAGCATGTAGACATCAGGCATCATTTTATCAGAGATCATGTTGAGAAGAAGGACATCATGATGGAGAGAGTCCCTACTGAAAAACAGAGAGCTGACATCCTGACTAAGGCTTTGCCTGAAACCAGGTTTGTTGAGTTATCAGTAGAGTTAGGACTACTTGACCCAGGCTTAGGAGATTCTATCTGAATCTCTGATCAAAATGCATAAGGTCAAGGGGAATAACTATTTTGGACTCAGGATAAAGGAATCTCAGAGAGAATGTGAATGGTTGTAGGGGGAACATTCAGTATAAAAAGGATGATCAGTATAGACTGACTAAGCTTCAGGACACATAACTCAGGGCTTGTCACCCTGATAGTGCAATAAGTGGTATCAGTCAGAATACAAATCTGACTGACTGGTATGTTTCCTGATTTTTATCTAGTCATCTGACCTTGCGTGCATTATCCTTATACTGTTTGATGTATTGTCAAATCAATTTAATTTGTCAAATGATCCCAGCCATTCGTTTTAATATTCGGTTATTATTTAATACAATTTATTTGAATTAAATACGGACATGCTTTAATGAACATTTAATGCACTGTGGGCGGGAACAGTTTTCGATAAAGTTTGACCAATTACTTTTGAAAAACCGAAGAGTCTACATACTTTTTGAGTTTTGATCTTAATCGTTGAATCCCATAAGTCATTACTTTCTGAGCCATCCGATTCAAACTGAATTTTTGTATAAATATGGGAAGATTGTGCTATTAAAACTTTTATGCACCCAATATTTTCCTAACATATTTTCTCTAAAACCCGATTCTCTTCAAATCTTCAAACTTATTTCCATGGCTTCTCCATCTGCAGATTCTTTCTTTGGAAATCTTTTCCACTTAAGAAATGAAATTCATTATGAACCCTATGGGGATTTTTCTTCTAATCACCCGGATATTTTGCCTGTGCGAGAATTATACAAAAATGCAGGTCTTCTGCAATTCATTACAGTCAGACCACAGAGACTCCACCCGAGACTTGTTGCTGCCTTCTACCTGAAGATGGCGCAGAACAAGGACTCCCAGGAGTGGGAGACATATATACCCCTTTCTTCATGTGTGAAGGGGAAGGATGGCGAGGAAGAGATGACCAGGAGATGGGTCACTCTCAACCTCAGGCAGAAGATCAGAGAGGTTCTGAATCTTCCTCATACAGGACGAAGCCCAGCGGACTATGGGTTTGGAAACGAGAAGGACTATCTCCAGTCCCTTTGCGATGGGGCTGTGGTTCTGAAATCTGGTCTGAACAAATCTGTCCTGAGAACAGAGAATAGATACTTCTTTGATCTGACAAGTCAAGGAGTGATGGGGATTGTCGGAGGATTGGAGCAGATCTCCAGGCCAAAACTGTACACAATGATGGCCATCTCGGATGCCTCAATTCATAATTTTGATTGGGAGGAATACTTTCTCCAATTGCTGGTGGCTGAGACCAACAAAATAAAGTATTCGCCTGAGGGTCAGGCTACGTTCGAGGCCAAGATGCATTTTGGCACCAAAATCTCACTGATTTTGGAGACCCTGGACCTCGGGGACGTAGATCAGGCCCACTCCCTCGAGCTTCCACCCAAAACTGACCTCTTCAGAGCTTATTCCAGTGATGCTGGCACCAGGAGAAGACCACAGACTCAGAAGAAGAAGGCCCAGGCAAGCATGACTGAAAGAGTCAAGGCTCAGGCAGGCAAGTCTTCAGAGTCCAATACAGTAAAGCCTGCGGAGGATAAATCTAAACCCTCAGGACCCAAGCAACAAAAACTGAAATTTCTTTATTCAGGGTCAGCTGAGCGAGAGAAAAAGCTCGTGGAAGAGCGAGAGAAAAAGCTTGTGGAAGAGAGAGATGCTGAAGAAGCTGTTCAGCATGCAACTCCGGAGAGGGAACCGGCTCAGGCCGCGCTTGAAATTGCTCCCATTACGTCTGTTCCGGATGTTGCATCACCTGATCCTGATCAACTGATTCTCAACATTGCCGCAACCTATCAGAGTGTGAAGAAGAATGAGGGGGAACCTACTCAGGAAGGAGGAGATGAGCAGGAGGCTGCTGAACCAGTTCAGGCAGAAGCCCCATGGTCGTTCCCTGCGCCCGATATGAACGACCTATCAGATTTTGAGATTGTAGCAAGGGGAGAGGCAGCTGAAATGGTGGAGAGAAGGTTTCCTGACCTCTCTGAAGCTCAGAAGGAGGCAGTGGTGCAACTCCACACTTTTGCCATGATCAGAAACGCTACATGGTCTGAGCTCAGTCAGCTAGGAGAGTCCAGAGGATGGGATTGCATTGCAGAGTTAGAAGCCGTCCTCTTTGATCATTTTGGTGTGAACTCTCTACATCAATTGATTAAGATGGTGGATTTTATCAAAACAGTCCGCCGAACTTATCCTGAGCCTGAGATTCAGAAAGCTGAGGGAGAGCAGGAAGGGGAGAAGGAAACTGAGTTGGAGGTTGTGGAGATTGCTGATGATGATCAGCAAGGTGGCACTGAGGGAGTCAGTGCACCGGCCGATGAAGCAATCCTGAGACCCGGGATTGCGGAGGCTTCAGGAGAGGGTCCACCAGGCATGGTCCGAGTCAGAGGAAAATGGATCTCACCCGAATCTCTATATCTTCAGAATTCCTCACGAGCTCTTGGCAATCTGCACAGGAGGGTGATTCTCGTTGAGTGAAAAGCAAGTAGGGTTGGTACAAATTCTGAGACTCTGAACAAGAAAGTGAACAACCAGGACCGTGACCTAAATGATATGGCCACTGATATGCATGTTGCAATCGATCTTCTTGGAGAAGTCAGAACACAACATTCAGTAGATCTTACTGCTATCTCCGAGCAAGCTAAACGTGCCATACAAAGCTGCAATCAGATGGTCTCAGATGTACAGACTCAGCAGGAGACTAAGCTTGCCACTTTTCTTGATCAACAATTGTCTGAAAAAGTTGATCAATTGGTTGATGAAAAGTTGGCCAAACTGAAAGCTGAACTGAAAGAGGAACTGCTAAATGAAATGTCTGAACAGGAGAAGGATGCAATTGACACTGCCCTGAACAATCGGATGATGAGCTTTGAAGGACGGCTAAAAGCTGAGCACAATTCAGCCGTCGACAAGCTAAGTGTTGGCCTGAGAGGGATGGCCAGGCAGATTGGACAATTGCAGGGAAAGCAGACTGAGATGGATGGTCAGTTTACACTATTGGCGGAGTCAGTGGATGAAGTTGTCAAACGGATAAATGACGATGATGCCAAAAAGGGGGAAGAAGGGAAGAAGCAGATTGCTATTACTGGTAAAGCAAAGAAGAAAAACTTCCCCCCTGAACTGATAGCGGCGGAAAGAAAGAGGACAAGGTCCGTCGCTGCCATCGAAGCTGCTGAAGGTTTAGAGCCGAAAAGATTGAGGTCATCTGAGGACCCCACTCTGGAGCCTTTGTACAAGGAAATGGAGGAGCAAATGCAAACTGGGCTGACCACTCTGAAGAAAATGGTGATGACTGAAGCTGAAAAGATAGCAAAGATGAAGGAGATTTCGCTCCTCAGTCAGATCCAGCGCTTGAAAGAGTCCAATGAGTATCTGACTTCGCAGGTTCAGAAGAAAAAGTCTGTGACTTCTGGATCTCGGATGAAGACTCAGAGGAATTTGGTGGTCAGTTCAGATCAAAGCCCTCCTCTGAAGTTTGTGGAAGACTTCATTCCGATAGAGCTGTTGGAGGTGTGGATTCCGATCCGGAATAGGTGGGCCTACCTATTCTATGTGGTGGGGCTATGGGACGATCTAACTGAAGAAAAAGACGTCATACTCCATCACTGGATGGCACAGGAGCATCCTGATCTCTGGGCTGATATCATCAGACATGCTGACATTGAAGGTGTCGAGATCACTCCTCCGGAATTCATCAAGTACCCTTCTCCACTCTTTAGGAACTCCAAGCAACTGGACCGGAAAGCAATATCTGAAGAAGTCGTCAGGGTAGGACGAGTTGCCGGGGCCATTGCTGATCGGAACAGGATGAAGCAGGTCCTGAACCGGGTATTGGAGATGTACGAGATTCCACTGACTGCTTGGAATAAGGATGAAGACTAGATCAGGAGCTAGTTGTTCAGAAATTTTGTAATAGCTTCAGGATACTTGTATTTTCTTATCAATCAATGAAGTTATTTACTTTTCCTGAGTGCAACTTCTTATTGACTCCTGAATCTACTTTTCTGAATCCTTATCAAGAACTGTACTAACCCATTCCTTGTTTTCATCTTATAGACTAAGTACCTAGTTTGTCAGGTGGTACTGAGTTGTTCTCACTGACTAAGTCAGTTGATTGTATAGATGAATAGGAATTT
>JAPKLY010003424.1:0-18812 GCA_026898435.1 Prunella vulgaris | reverse complement strand
TTTTTATTCAATATATTTTTAATTTAGCTGTTAATTTGGGATTCATATAAGAAATACATACCATTTTAATTTATTATTCTATCTACATTTTGTAGTTTTTCTAAATTTTTAAATATATTTTGAAATATATTATATTAATTTAATTAATAAATGACCAATTTGATAAAATTTAATTTAGTTTCAAATTTTAATATATAATTACTTTTAATTTAAAAAAGTTTGCGTTATAATTTAAATTAAAATAATAATTTAATTTATTTAAATTCATTCTTCTATACTTATATCTTTTAAAATATAATATATTATTATTATTATAGTGTTACAGACTTACAGTATTATCATTATTATGATAAACTGATTTATACAACTATAATTATAATTTAAAGAATACTTTAAGAAAAAATAAAATAATTTTAAGTTTTTTTTCAAATATATTAAAAGAGTTAGAGAAAATATTATTAAAATTAATCTATTTAGAATATATATTAATATTCTAGTAATGAATTTTAGAATTTTAAAAATATGGTAAGATTTTTTAAGATTTAAATGAGAGAATAAAGGGATTTTTCTTAAGTTATAGTTATTTTAAATTAGCTAATTAGACACATGTTAATCATCTATGATGTGTAACAGGAGATGTTACACCATTGTGTAATAGGAGATCCCGTCCGGGGTGGATGTTGACAAATGCCAAGTAATGTTCGGTTTTTTTTTTTCTCCCCTTTTTACTTATTGATTGGTCTAAAAGGGATGAGGTTGTAATTGTAAGATTCAGCATTATAAAAGGAGAATCGGTATTGGTTGATTATATTTGTAAATTTGTAGTGTAATCAATTGATATTTTCAGTATAAATAGTCAGAATTGTCAAATAAGCGCACTAAGTCATATATATATATATGAAGTTTATTCAACTAATAATAATAAAAGAAAATCCGTCAAAAAAATAAAAAAGCAACTAATAATAATAGAAGAAAATCCGTCAAAAAAAATAAAAAAGGTAAATAATTAGCTTCCTAAATCTGTCTGGACAATGGGTACAAAACTGATGGAATCTTGAATCTCGGAAAATCCCGAAATGCAAGGAAAGCGAGGGATCTGCAAATAGCCAAATATTGTTCTCTTGCATCAATTGCGCCAGTAAAGTTGATGTAAGAATATAAGGGGATGTTTGATATCCAATATTAGGAGTTATAAATTTTGTAAGTAAAATTCATAAAATGTTATTTGGTAGGGTGTAATAGAAAAGTTACATAAAATTAGTCTTAAAAAGTAATCTCATTTGGTAGGGCATAATATAGAGATAGAAAAAGTAATTTCATTTGGTAGAGTGTAATATATAGATATATAAGAACAAAAGTTACTATTCAAGTCATACAAAAATTGTAAGGTGGAAATGATGAGATAATTTATTACATTGTGCACAGTGAAAAGGGTGTAATATGACATCTTCTTTTATAGGGTCGGCCGTATAAAAAACGGGTCAGCATAAAATTTGTAACCCCTACCAAACAAGATAAGCCAGTACAAAAATTCATATTATATCGATAATATACCCTACCAAACACCACCTAAATATATTAGCCATGGCTTTTCTCGTGGGTATCAAAGCGCTATATTCTTAAATAATTATACTCCCAATAAGTTGCTCGTTGCTTTTGAACACACAGATTAAGGTAAAAGTGAAAAAATATAGTGATATAATGAAAAAAGTGAAAAAGTATAAGTGATGTGATGGAGAAAAATAAAAAAGTAAAGGAAATAGTGTAAAAGATATTGAAAATAATAATAAATAAATGAATAGTAATTTCTAAAAAAAAAAAAACAAATGAGCAACATATAGTGGTACGGACAAAAATGACAAAATAGCAAGTTCTAGTGAGACGGAAGGAGTATTAATTATTATTAAAAAATTATATATATTGTTATTGAAAAATTATATTTATAAAAGTGATATTTCAATAATAGGTATAATTTTTTGATAATAACAATATTTTTTTAAAATATATTTGTATTGCACAATATAGATAGTGTATAAAAAACTTACCCCTCTTGTCTTATATTTTTCATCAAATGAAGCCATGATACGAATTTTATACTAATATTTATATTGACACTATATACATGTGGATCCTTAACTTTTATTTTATCCCGAATAAACTCATTGACTCGAGTTTAAAATAATAGAAATTGGGGAATGCAAAATATAGTTTTGACTGAATTTCACCATATAATTGGTTTATAATAAGCATAGAACGGAGAATGTGTATGTATTTTAAAATAATATTAGTAGTTTTATAATATTGGAGTATTATTTTGATAGTAATACTAATGATGTAATCATTGATAATATTTTACTCACTAAATGTAATTAAACTTGTAAATTGATATCATAACATAAAATAATCATGGTTTTAAAAAACGGTTGACTTGACCGACCCGTTTTGCCCCAAATCGACCAAAAAAAATATTTGGAGTTGTAATCGGCATCTAGATCCGACTAGAAGGTCGACTTGCCGTGTATTTTGGGCTGACTAGACGACCGATTTGCTAACTAGGCTCCGACTTGCCGACTAGGTGCCGATTTATGTAAAATAATTTTTTTTCGATTTTTTCTTTGTCCTTTAGGAACTACTTACTCTATTATTAGTTTGCAGTTTTTTTCTCATATCATGGTGCTTATCTTTTAATATATAGAAAAGTTTAAAACTTAAACTAATATGTGTCATCTTTTCGATTTTAAATTATGACTGTATTTCATGGTTGCTATCACTTATAATTTTAATTTTAAATGGTGGTGATGTTAATTTTTTTTTATCATTTTATGCATAATGTATTATTAATTTATTAATTAATTAATTATATTTGTCGTTTAGGTGTTTTTCGACTAGTCGCTACTGATCCGATCAACTAGCGACTAATGGCTTTTAAAATACTGAAAATGATATGACATTAATGGATAGACTATCTAATGATACCGGTAACACATATAATACTACCAACAAATTTTAATGGAGTTATTTTGAATCACACTGTGAAACTAATTTACAATATACTTATTCTTATTTTCTTGTAGTGACATATACTTTAATCATGTATTTGATTTTAGTTGAAGTTTTGTTTCTCATACTCCTTTCTAACAATGTCTCATAAAAATGAAAGTCATTGTGAGTTTGTAATAATGTAGGAGGTATGAGTGAGAGAAAATTTGTACGATTGTATAAATTTTACAATACAATGAGATTTTTTTAAAAGGATCGGGGTTTTTCTTCTTTGATTTTAATGTTTCCATATTAAAACTTTATATTGGCAATTATTTTATTTTCTCCATTTAATTTTTTATTTATATATTTTATGTATCACTGTAACATTAAATTTTCTAACAATCAATTCTCTTATTATAATTAGGAATGACAATGAGATAGGTCGCACGGGTACTATAAAATTCAGACCCACTCCATTCTATGTATGGGTCAGGTTAGGTTGACCCGCTACGGGCCATAGGGCGGGGCGAGTCGATCTATTCTAAATGAGATTTTTATTTTTTAAAAATAAATGTATTTTTACATATTTAAAATAAAACTAAGATCTGAATTTAAAAAATAAATTTATGATATTAATAATATGTTTATGCAATAATTTTACCTTTAAATATGCTGATATCAATTATTACATTTCATATTATATTTATTCATTGGTCTAAAATATATTTATTAATTGATTTGTTCTTATTTATAATTATACTATAAGTACTAATTAATAATAATATATTATTTTATTAATATTTTATATATTAAAATTTTAATAATATAAATGGACTAAAACGGGGCGGGTGAGGTCGGGGTAGGGCAACATTGAAACCCATATTCGATCTGCCCATTGCGGGTCATGGGGCAGGCGATCCATACAATATGAATTCAAGTCGGAGTAGATTGCAGCTCTTAAAATAAAAAAATCTTTTGTTTTTGTTCAAAGATGAAAGGCCCTATCAATATTTACTATTAACAATTGACATTTACTGATAAAAAAAAATTACAAGTGTGTATTTTTTAGATAAGTACAAGGTATAAACATATTGGAGTGTTAATAAAGAGGATCATAGACTTATAAGAATAAATAAATATCTTCATCAAAACACCGATATACTGTTTATTAAAATAATCTAACTCAATTTAAAATGGATAATAATATACCAATGCAGAGATTGTAAAAAAAAAAATTAGCATCAAAACATAGCCTCCAACCATGGAGATGGAAAATGATAAGATTTAATGAGAAAGTAGAATCACAACAACGGTTACATTTGGAACAAAATTAAACTGTTCATTTGAAAATTAGTATCTCTTTTTTAAAAAAACTGATCAAAATTTAATTGAGACACTATAATATTTTTTTGTAAAATATGATCCATTACTTGTATGATATCATTTCACTTTATAATTATCATTTTTTGTAGAAAGATTTTTATATGTAGGTCTAATATATATATATATATATATATAGTTATATATATATATATATAGTTATATAAAAGTAGGAGTGAAGAGAGAAAAAAATATGTGTTTATTAAGTGTAGTGCATTTTCTTTGTGGTGCAATAATGAGGCGCACTCTTCAATAAAGAGGTTGAGTTAATTTTATCAAAACTCTATCTATAGAAATTTGCACATTTTTTTTATTTGGACGTCTCATACAAATTTGCACACTACTAAAAAAATATTAATTTGCGTGTACACTCATAAATTTATACAAATATTTACCTATATGTTACAACTTTATATATAAAACACATTTTTCTTAAAAAATGTGTAATCCCATAGGGTGAAAATTTCTATGGCGCGAAAAGAGTATATTTTATTTTATGCCAACAATTTCAATTTTAATTTTATTTAAAATTTTAATTTTTTTCAACATACTATATATCAAATTTTTCATCCTCTAAAAAAACATATATATTGCACATATAAAAATAAATTTTAAAATTTAAATATTATTTTATAAAAGTGATTATTTATTGACATTAATTATACGATTGAATATTTTTACTTAGATTATGTGTGTCACTTAGATTGATATTTAAGTATTTTTAGTTGGCAGTCTCAAAATGTATACTACATGAACATATGCGTGTTACTATAAGACAAAATGTGTGTTATTACATCTTAAAAAAATAAAATTTTGTATTATTAAAGTAACTATAAGGATAATATGTATTTTCACAAGAATAAATATGTGTTTCTTAATTTATTTTTCATTTTTTATTGATTTTTATGTTGATAATATGTTGTTAATATAATAATACATTAGATGTGTTATTATATTTCGGCAGTCCCAAAATGTATATTACATGAACATATGTGTGTTACTCTAATGCAAAATGTGTGTTACTACATCTTAAAAATTAATGATTTCTATAAAAATCAATAAATATTTATGAAAAGCTATTTTTTTATAGTAACACACATATTGCTCTTACATTGTATTAAAAATGTTTGTTTCTATAAAAACAAATGAATATATGTAAAAAAAATAACATTTGTTCTTACAGTAGCACACATTTGACCTTATAGTAACATTTATTTACTCATACAATATCACCAATTGGGAACGAAAATCCTAGAATATGAAAATTATTCAAATCTAATCCGACCCGATCAAGATCCGCGAATTTTGTTACTTTAATTATGTTGACCTGCGAATTTTTAAATTTTTTTATTTTAGTGGCATATTGCACGGTGCAGACACCCACCCAAAAAATTGTATGAAAATGCAATGGGGACACATTCTTGCGGATGCAAAATGGGAGATTTTTTAAAAAAACAAAAGATTTATATAAAATATTATATCATGTGAATTATCCATTTTAAAAATTTGGGAGTTTATTATTGGGTCGGGTGAAATCTTGATTTTTTTTTTTTTTTCAAAATTCGCGCAACAACAAATTTCAGGTTTTTAGACAAATACGTGCTTCTTTAAGGTAAAATGTATGTTACAATCAAAATAAATAATTTTTTTACACATATTACTTTTTTTCCGTAGAAATAAAATTAATTTTCATACAATACAAGAATAAAATGTGTGTTATTATAAAAAAAATATTCATTTTTCATAAATATATATTTATTTGTATATAAATAATTATTTTTCTTATAATAACACATAACATAATAAAAAGTGTGTTACTATCTGAATCAATATACAAAGCTTTTAACAGATGATAATTAAATTAAGAAACACATATTTATCTTTAACAAAAATACAATTTATTCTAGTATAACACATGTTTGTTCATATTATAACACAAATTGGAGAGCAAATATGTGTTACTAGAGGAACAAATGTGTGTTACTATCTTATGAAATGTTGTTATTTTACATATATTCATTTGTTTTTATAAAAATAAATAATTTTTCACATAATATAAGAGCAAAATATGTGTTACTATATGAACAATATTGATTTTTCATAAATACTTATTTATTCTTATAGAATTAATAAATTTTCCATATAATCACACATATAAGTAAAAAATGTGTTACAAAATGAATCAACATATTTAAATTTAAAAGGATAATGATTAAATTAAAAAACACATATTTATTCTTACAGTAACACAGATTTTATCCTTATAGTAACACACATTTGCTTATATAGTAACACAAATTTGGGGAGCAAATGTGTGCTTCTAATAGAATATTCTACGCAAATATTGTAAAAATGATAATTAATTATAATAGTTTTTTAACATAATCAATTACAATAGTTTCTTCTACCACTAGGTGTATAACATATCACTTCTTCTTGCTATAGATAGAAAATTCAACCACCACAAAAAGAGGATCACCTAAAATTGTACTTCAAAATTGCACCGCAACCAAAAACACGATACTTTAATTACTTCATGAAAAGAAGAATTTTATATTAGGGTCCAAATTTTAAGGCAAGTCTCAATTTAAGACTTTAATTTTGAAGTGTCTCAATTTAAGATATAATTTTATTATCTTTGTCTCAATTCAAAACCCGATCCATTTATCTTTATTTTTTAAAGCTTCACTAACATAATAATTTTTTGTATTTAATTAATTTTTTAAGTATAATATATCAAACATAATTTTTTTGTATTTAATTAATTTTTTAGGTATAATATATCAAACTAAAAATAAATAAATAAAATTTTATGCAAGTATTAAACATGCTTTAAAATTTATTTTTTCATGTTGAACGATGAATTGAAAAAAATTAATTACGTCAAATATGAATATTAAATAAAATTATATATTTTTTATTTTAAATTTTAAATTTTAATTCGAAATAAAATATTGTTATGCTTTGAATTTTTTATAAAAAAATTAAATTGAAATAAAGATAAATGAATCGGACCTTGAATTGAGACAAAGATAATAAAATTAGATTTTAAATTGAGACTTACCTTAAAATTTGGGCCCTAATATAAAAAATTTTCCTTCATCAAAAGATAATTGTCTCATTTGATATTTAGTAATTAATCTATATATATATATATATATATAAAAAGAGAATAGTGGCTTCCTCAAGAATTTCCCGCCAAAATGACAAATTAATAAAATATTATTAAGGGGGGGCCTATTTAATTATATTTTATATCACATTATGACATGCCTAAATCCAACTCTCTCTCCCCCATTATTTTTAATGCTTTGTTTTTCAAAGTTGTAATCTATAAAAATATATTTATTGAAGCAAGTGAAGTACAATTATTTTGTTGTGTAATAGTGAGACTCTACTAAAAAAAGTGAGATGATTTTATAATATTCTTTTACTTTATGCTAACAAATTTAATTTTTTTTAAAATTTTATTTTTAAATATATTTTTAACACATCATATATCAAATAACTTTCTAAAATATTTAACTCAACACATATATTACACTTAAAAAACATATTTTAAATTTTAAATATATATTTTATTATTTTAAAAGTAATTATTTATTGACTTTAATTTTAGGAATGAAATTTGAATACTTTTTAATTAGATTATGTATATTTTGTCAAAATAAAATCATTATATGAATTTAAGTACATAATTAAAATTATATGATTGATTAAATATTTTAATACACTCATATATATATATAATTTTTTTTATATTTTAAAAAATAAAAATAAAAGAACTTTAACAAAATTAATAGGTAGATTAATAAAATAAATTAAATTTATATTTTTTTGGTCGGTAACGTAATAATTTATTTAAAAATATTGGATCAGACATATTTAATTCTATCAATATTTCTATTTTATTTAATTTAGGATTTGTCTTGCTTAAAACGATAAAACTCAAAAAAGTCGCAATATATTGATGAACAAGAAAAAAAATACATTATTTGAAAAAAAATGTCCCGTGTTTTCACCTTTGGAAGTGCACACTTTTTTAAAAAAGTAGGATGATGTGTAAAGTTATATTATTAAATTATTAAAATTAGTTAGATTGAATGTAAAAGTAATGACATTTTTTTGTAAATATGTGAATATTGTGAGGATAAAGTTAAAATAATAATTTCCATTTATAGGGTGTGAAAGCAATTATGGGACAGAAAAAAAAAAGTGTGAAAACAATTATGGGACGGAGGAAGTATAATTTTAGTGAAAATATTTTAATTAAAACGATAAAAAAGTTAAGGTAATATGAGTACTCGTCTTAGCAAAATAAGATTACAAAGATGATTATTTTATAATTTTTTAAATTTAAATACTATTTTAAAATTAATTTACTATACATATAAATGTATTAAAAATAGTTTCATTAAAACGATCAAGAAATAAGTATATACGTAATTGTGTTAATAAATAGAGAAAAAGATTACAAAGATGTTTTTTTTTACAAAATTTACTGAAATATTTCAATTAAAACGATAAAAAATGTGTATATATATACACTCATGTTAACAAATCGTGAAAAAGATTATAAAGATGATTATTTTATAAATTTATTATAAATAGATTAATTAAAATGATCAAGAAACGTGTGTATATACGTAATCGTGCTAATAAATAGTAAAAAAATTATAAAGATGATTATTTTACAATTTTATTAAAAATATTTTAATTAAACGATCATCAAATACGTATACATGCATGCTTCGTGTTAATAATTTATAACTAGTGAAAAAAGTTTACAAAGATGATTAATTTATAATTTAATTGAAAATATTTTAATTAAAACAACCAAGAATATGTATATACAACCCGTGTTAATAAATAGTAAAAAAACAATCTTATTTGGTAGGGTATAACATATATAGAGAAAAAACTAATTTTATTTGGTAGAGAGCGTAATATGTAGATATATAAGAACAAAATGTTACTATTCAAGTCATACAAAAATTATAAAAAAAAGATGAGATAATCTATTATATTGTGAATAGTTAAAATGATATAATATAACCTATTTTTTACAGGGTCATAAGTTAAAATATCGAGTCAATATAAATTATCTTCTACCAATCAAGAAAGACAAATACCAAAAGCTATATTACTGCCCTTATATTGCGTATCAAGCATAACCTACCAACATATATTTAATACCTTACTCAACTAATTCATTAATTACTAATGCATGGTCGCTGTCAATATTATGTTATACACTAAAATTCTATAAATATAATTTTTTTTAAAGAAATAAAATTATAAAATACAAAATAAATATTTGTATTCACTCTTTTTAGCAAATTTATTCTCAATTGACTCATTAAAATATCCACCATATTTTATTCCCTTTGAAAATAATTGCTTTATTTTCAACTTTTTCACTTCTAGTTAATTACTTAAATATCATTAATTTTATACTCTCTCTGTCCCGCAGGAATTTGCACATTTTCTTTATTTGGACGTCTCACACAAATTTGCACACTACTAAAAAAGGAAGCATTGATTTACGTGCACACTCACAAACCTTTATACATATTTACCCATATATCATTACTTTATATATAAAACTATTTTTTCTTAAAAAATGTGCCGTCCCGTAGGGTGCAAATTCCTACTGGACGGAGGGAGTACTTGCAAACAATTATTTTACTCATTATGTACCTCACAAAATATTTTTACTTTATCCAAATTATCTACACTTTCATTAAATCTTGTGCCCAACAAAGTAAAAATAGATTTGATGGACAAAATTTATCGTAAAACTAATTTGCAGTTTATAAATTTTAGTAGAACAATTAATACCTTTTAATTAATATTATTAAAAAATTATATTTTCAAAACAAATTTCACACAATATATTGCTGTGTTTTATCATATGTAAATAAATGTACATGGACATGCATAATTAATTAGCCTGTGGGGAAGGGGTATCCAATGCTTTGAGCAAAGCAAAGGCACATTTGGGAATTTGAGCATAATTTTAGGACCGAATATTATATCTAAAAGGATATTCTTATCGGAATCGTCACTTTTTAGCCACACAAAAGAACTTGTAAAATATTCTCAATAAACCAATTATTTTGCTTTTCTTTTTTTGTTAAAAAAAAAGAGCCAATTACTTTTATTATTTTCCTTTAGATTTATATATCCATCTCCTTGAGGATAATATCGCTCAAATTCGAGATATTCGAGGGGCTCGTAGCTCTTGCATTGTCTATTCTCTTGGTAGGAGCCCTTCCATAGGAAGATACTATCATTTTCAATTTCTTTTTGTCGTGTAATTCAAATTTATTTTAAAAAAATTACATATATTATTATTAAAAAGTATAATTTTAATAATGTAATTTTCAATAATAATTTATATAGTTGTTTAGCAATAAATGATGCAATTTTTTAAAAATATAATTGAATTGCACAAGAGATTTACCCATTTTCTATTTGACATCTTGGAACATTACAACAAACCTGTGCACCAGTCAGGACGTATTTATTTTGCGAAAAAGGTCAAACCTTAGACTCAAATTTTCATTCTGTTCGTGCATATCATTTCATCGAGTTGCACTTCTAATGCTAAGAGATTCTCGTCGTGTTCTTCGGGTGGTTGAAGATATTATAGACAAAATTATTATTATTATAGTAATTTTTTTTTCATTCAACTCTGCAAATCGTCGCTGGTACACTAGAAACCAACAATTTTTTTTAAAATAAGTTGGTAAATATAATTGAAAATCAATTTAATCAAAATATTAAAATGTTAAGAAGTTACAGAGTAAGTGAGTATGAATTTCTATATGACGAATTTGATGTGTGGTGCTCTTGTAAACTAAAGATTGCCTTGTATCGTTTTTTTTTTTTAATCAGAAGAAAACATTTTATTTGGGTATGAGACATTCCCTAGTAGAAAAGATACAGTGTTTCTTTTTTACACCAAACTCCCATATGAAAAGGAGAAGAATATAGATTGTAAATTGTACCAAACACCTATTCCTTTCAACATCATAAGACTTTTCTTGGATTCTCTATCCAATCTGCAGTTGTTGCATTTGGATATTTTCTAGCCCTCTCCGTCATCCAACTCCAAAGACGACCTTTAATCTCTTCAACCACCTTTTGTGTTACAAGTTGTTCACCTTGAAAAATGACAGCATTTCGACATTTCCAAAATGACCCAAATAACACATAGCCAAATACTCACTGCAAACTGTTTCCCCACCTTGCCATTCAATAGACTACTAAAAAACAGTAGGCTCGTAGAAGGATGAGATGGTAAGACAGTATGCAAGCCTAACCAATTAATACATTTCATCCACACTTGATAACTCACATGACATTCGAAGAAGATATGGTTGACTGTCTCAAAATCGCCGTTGCATAAAACACAATTCAAGCTTACTTGATTTGGAAGACAATCACGCTTTTGAAGCTCCATTATCGTTTTATTTTTCAACAAATCTTTTAACTGATAAAACAAACAAGATTTTTTTTTGGTAAATTAATTAATTACCCGAAAAAAATATCAGATGTGCATCCTCTAGCCCACAACCGGCCGCCCCGACCCTCCCTCCACCCGTCGAGTATTTAAAATGTTATTTTCCAATTATAATTTTGTTTCGTTTTTTGTCCATTTATTAAGATTATTTGACATTTTTTTAAAGCAAAGTATTTTAAATTTTGAGTACTCTTCCTTTTGTTGTATTTTGTCTATAAATTTTTACATGAACTTCTACGATGCCAATAACATATTGAACATATATATAACAACACTATTATATGTAAAAAAAATTATGTCCGTGCAATGATTGAATGGTGCAATTGATGTAATTTTTTAACTTAATTTTAATTTCGTATTCAGTTGTCATAGCAGGATGCAGAACATATTCAAATCATTACCTTTTCATAATGTGAATTGATGCTGTTTTTTTTTTAAATTTTATAAACTATTAACCTTAACCTTTTTTCTTTGTGCAACCGTCTAAGCGTTTTTTTTTTTTAGAAATGTATTTGGTAATTGAATTAGAATGATCAATTATGGCAATTGCATCGTGCAATTATTTTGCAAAAGAAAATATTTCATAACACATGGAGTACATTTTGAATGTGGTGTTTTTAGTTTATGACTCAGCGAGAAGGTGGTACCATCATAAATCCGTTCATTTAAATCTATGAATACCGGATAATATGATCTTCGCGTTATTGCGTTAGTTCTATTGATTCGTCGAATACTAGAAATAACAACAATCAAAACATGGAAAATGATATTAAACTCAATTCTTTTCAATTCAATATTCAACTCCTATACATTGAGCATAAAATTCTTATTTATAATAAAGTAACTAGGATTTTGGGTATTAAAGCCCTAAAAGCCCAACTCAATAACAATGAATTAATAATAATAATAATAATAATAATAATAATAATAATAATAATAATATATTCAATCTCCGTCATTCTCTCCCGTTTCAAAGGATTCGTCCTTGAATCTGCAGGAATTTGTAACTCGAGCAATAGGATAGATGTGTCAACACAATCAACTTCTGAGAGAGCAACAGTACGAATTATCTCTGAACATATGACCTCAAAAAAATCTATCGTGCATACTTTGCTTAAGGTCCTGAGACGATAAGCAAATAAAATTTTCGGAGAAAAATTAAAATAATTATCATTATTTATATAATAATAATAATAATAATTATCAAAATCTAACTCGTTAAATTTCTCAAAACCAAAATAAGTATTCCTTTTTTTTTTTGTATGCTCCTGACACTTATGATTGGATCAACGGATTTATGATGGTATCGCTTTCTCGCTGCGTCAGTTTAATTCTTATTGTGCTAATTAATTCTGTGTACACAAAATTTTTAAGTAAGATGATCTCATCTTATGTGGTTTAGAAACCATTCCCTCCATCTTAGGATTATCTACACATTTAAGGAGCACGTTGTTTTAAAGTACTCAATAATAATGAAAATAAAATATATTTTCTCTCTAACCAGGTGAGTTAGCTCACCTGGCCACCGGGCTCCTCACTTGAGTGAGTGACCTGTGTTTGATTACCTTTGGGAACGAATTAAAGGAGATATAAGGTTGACTTGGAGATATTGAGGGAGATATATGGTTGACTTGGAGTGTTTGAGAGACTTGACGAACTAACTTGTAACTATTAACATTTACCGATCAAAAAAAAAAATCTCTATTTGCTCCCAGATATGTTGAACTAATGTGTATCTTAATAGCAAGTCTCATACGCAACTGGTGCATGATGTACTTACTCAATAATTGAAATAATTTACACTGAAAAATATGAGCTGATTACATTGAAATGTGTAGGCTAATTACATTGAAATGTATAGGTTGATTACATTGAAAAGTTTAAACTGAAAATAATAAACAATGTGAACTTTTCGGTGTAATCAACCCGCAATTTTTAGTTTAAAAAACCTCAACTGTCAAGTGAGTGTATTATGCACTAGTTGCACATGAGACTTTCGCTTATCTTAATGGTCACATTACTAGTGTTTTGCTCTAATTTTGGGAATAGATAAAAGGGAAGATTATTAATTGTGACATGTGAAATTTATTGAGGAGGATGATTATAAGAAGGAATGAGGGTTATGTTGCACGGAGCGGAGATGCGAGTGCGAGGACGATACGATACGAGTTTAAAAATATGAATTTTTAAAAAAATTAGGGTGCGATTCGTTAATTAAGGATACCACTACAAAAAAAAAATTTGACCTTTAGTGACAAATTATAGCAATACAGCTCCAGCTTCTCCAACTAAAACTTTTTAATGACAAAATAATGATCTTTATTGTCAGATTCTGTCTGTAAAAATCATTTCTCTCAATAAAATTTTTTAACTAGAGAAGCAGTAATGATAGGATTTCGTCATTAAATGTCAATTTTTTTGTAGTGTACGTCTATTAATTTATATTTTATTATATATAATACCTAAAATATATAATATACATTTTAAGATTTTATAAATCAAATGTATGTAATTAATATTTTCTCTCACCCTAAACATAAACATATTTAATGATTTAATATAATTATATAAGAAAATTTCAATTCAATTTCATAAATAAGTTATAATAGTGAATTCAATCTAAAGGAGTGTCACATTATCAATTTAAATTATATGATTTTTTGCCTATTTTAAGAACAACAAGCAAGTGCACGTGATCGTGTATAGTTTGACAAGTGACCAAGTTAAAATATCGATACAAGGGAAACAATGATTGGTATGCAAAGGTTTGTATGTTAAACAAAGTAATCAACTAAGAAATGTAAAATGCAAAGTCTTGGTTCTATCTAGTTTATGCAAGAATTTCGAAATCTAACTATCACTTTAGACAAGTGAGCAAGTTTTGGGAGATGACATTGAGGTACTTCAATCATGGAACCATTTAACTACTTGTAATTTCCAGCATACATGAGCGTCACTCATTGCAAGAATTAAGTCTTAAGACTCTATAAGATGCCTAAGTTCTCACTTAAACACATAATACTCCGATTAAGTAGTTTTTGGATTCATGCAATTCTCATTGTCATTGAAACAATAACTCAAACACTTGGTGTGCACAATCATCAATTCAAATCCTAATTGAACCAACTCAATTCTAATATATTGTCAATTCAATTAAAGATCAAATCATCAAAAAGCATACATCAATAGTTCAATCAAACATCAATATAGATAATTCATACCCATAGTTAACTCATACAAGTATTGGAATCACAAGCAATTAAACTACCCCACAATATCTATATCCCCAATGCACAAGGGGATTAGCCCATTGCTAATTGAGTAGAATCAACAATAATTGAGATAATAGGAATCATATCTAATACAAAAATAGTAGAATAATAGGAAAACTTACCAATGTTGGAGAAAAATGAAGATACAAGCAATCTACCTCAAATGGTAAAATTCACTCTGTAACTCGAAATGCAAAATCCTAGTACGAACATAGAGAATCCTATGAGGAATCTAACGGTATGCTCGGATCGAAAATCTAACGAACGGATCGAAAGTAATTGCGAAATTAAAATCTACAATTAAAGTTTCACCAACAAGTAACCTCCCTATAACTTCTCTCTAATCTAAGAATGTTAAAATGATCAAAAGCTCATTCAAAATCTGAATTAAGGCCAATGTATAGGTGTCAAAACGTGATGACAAGATTGTCCTTCATTAAAAGGGATGAAATGTCAAAATTGCCTTTAAAAATACATTTCTGGAGGCTTGCTCGGACAGGCGCTCGACCAAAGAAGAGGTGTCGCTCGATCAACTTGGTCGAGCGCTGGACAACCTCGGAGGCACAGCACTTTTCCCTCGAGCAAAGGCGAAGTGTCGCTCGGGCAAACTTGATTTCTTCATATCTTGAGCTCTAGAACTCATATTGATTCGATTCTTTTTGCGTTGCGATCCTCTCTTCAAGCTCTTTCACATGGTATATCATTTTCACCATTTGGATTGATTTAATAAATCTGAAATTTATCAAATTTGCTCATTTTCCACCTTTTCCTTCATTTTTCCTACAAATGCACAACTCTTTGTAAAATAGGTCAATAATCAATTATATAGTAATTAGTGTAATAAATGCAATCAAAACAACCAAAAATCACATCAAAATGAACATGAATTTGATACAAATATTACCCTAATCAATGACATATGATTCACATAACGGATTCGAGAAGCCGTCAGACAAATTCGAGAAGCCATTAGTCGGATTCGCCGCATGGCAAACAGCTTTTCCATGTGGAGAATTTGATACACGAATTCAAGAATTGCATCATTTTTAGGGAGTGAGTACGAATCCAAAATTGTATTATACTATTTTTAAAAGAATCCATTTATCATAGAATGAGGGTACTTAAATGATGTAATAATTACCTTATTTAAAAAAAAATAGTGTTGTCAACATATTTCATTCTCCTTAATTACTACAATTACCATATATTTATTCTCTCATTCTTATTGCGATTGAGAAATTTCAAATTATATTCCATCTTAATTGTCCACACAAATTAAAAAAAAATTATATTTAAATAAAATAATGACATATAAATTAATAAATACTATATATTTATATAAATGTGTACACAATAAAAAAAAATTTTAGAGAGTGCAAATTACATAACACTAAAGATAATTCATAATCATAATTTCATGATCCATAACCATACGTTTTTTACGTAACAGTGTATGATATTGAGTTGTTATATATTTAAAAATATTATTTGATGCTCTAATAATGTTTGATGGGATTTGGATATTCTCTCTTTGCAGGAATGATCAATGCAGAATTCCAATTGTTGTATTATTTAATTGAAATCAAATTCAATGATTGTGAAAATTGAATTCAAACACTTCTATTAGTTCAATGCAGAATTCCAATCATTGTATTATTTAATTGAAATCAAATTCATTGATGGTGAAAATTAAATTCAAACACTTTTATTAACTATACTACGAAAAATTACAAAATAATTTATAAAATTGACATTAATTATAAATTAATTATATGTATCCGTCACACTATAAGTTGCTCATTTTGCATTTTTATCCGTCCCACTATATGTTGCTTATTTGTTTTTTTTTTGAAACTACTATTCATTTCTTTGTTATTATTTTCAATATTTTTTACACTATTTTCTTTACCTTTTCACTTTTTTCATCCCATCACTTATATTTTTCCACTTTTACCTTAATCCGTGTGCCCAAAAGCAATGATCAACTTATAGGGGGACGGAGAGAGTACTACTGTGCAATTATTATGAACCAATTTATAAATATAATTATTTTTTTGAATTAACGGCAATTGCCCGATTGTACTGATTGAATTCAACAATTGAAAGTCTGTATTGAACTCTATAGCGCTAAGTTGAAATTCTAATCATTTTGATGAAAGATTTGATTGGACATTGCAAGGGATTACTATTTTGTACAATCAAATCAAATATATAAACAATCAAAATTGCATGGCAATAATCACATCTTGGTAAAATAGTAATACACTATTTTTAAATAGATACAAAATATTTACATAATAGTATACATATAAATTGAATAATAGAATTATCTTTTTTATATTGTACTTATTTAAAAATAGTGCATTATATTTATATCAATTTATGACTGACCCAATCGTACGAAATGCTTGTAAATTAATGGATCAACCTTCCCGCATATAAAACAATATGAATTTCATGAAACAAATCAAAATATAACAATAAAACAAAACATTTCAATTTACTGATTTAGAAGTAATTACATAAATTGTTGTGTGGTCATATTCATTTGGTCGTGTGAAGAAGGGACAATGTGACTTGGTTAAGAGCTTGAAATCATAGCAGTTGAATGGTCAGTGTGGGGCCCTTTTAAGGCCCTCATTCTTTAACATCACTCTTAATGAGTCTTACCCCCTCCCATTTTTATTTTTAAATTAATAATAATTAGAATTGAGTATATTATATATATACATATTATTTAATTCTTTTAAATAAAATATTTCTCTATCAATCAAAATAAATGTAAATTAAATTTATTTTATGAACTTATCTAATAATTTTATTAAACTTCTATTACCATTATTATTTTTTTAATTTAAAAAGTTTATATTACATTTGTATTAAAATGTTTAATCAATCATATAATTTTTAATTATGCACTAAAATTCATAAAAATAAATTTATTTTGTACGTAACTTACATAATCTAAGTAAAAGTATTTACATTTCAATCGTATAATTAAATTTAATAAATAATTACTTTTTAATAACAAAATATATTTTAAAAGTTGAAATTTATTTTTATATGTGCAATATATATGTTAAATTAAATCTCTTAGAGGAGAAATAATTTGATATATAGTATGTTGAAAATAAATTTAACATTAAAATTTAAATAAAAATTGAAATTATTGGCTTTAAGTGAATTTTTTTTTTTTTGATAGAGTGAGTCTTACTATTGCACCACAAAGCAAGTGCACTACACTTGCTCAAATAAACATACTTTTCTCTCTCTCTCTTCACATAGATATCACTATTCTCTCCTTATATAATCATAAATAAAAAATTACATTTTACTTTATTAATAATCATACATAATATTTTTTTATAATTTTATTTACTTAAATAAATTAATATTTTTACATAAAAAAATTATTTTATTTATCTAAATCACGAGGGAGTGACGCGAAAGTCATACATAAAACAAAAGTATCTTAACATTTGAGTTGTACTTCAGTTAAAACATCAGTGTGTACATACACCATTAATACATAAAGAATAATCGTATAGTAATTGAAATTCGTCTCATACAATTTTTTTTTTAATTGTTATAATTGATTTACTCTTGAATTAGTATTAAATAGGCAAACCAAGGTGCTGCAATTTGATAAT
>JAPKLY010003423.1:0-18814 GCA_026898435.1 Prunella vulgaris | reverse complement strand
AATACCCCGAGCTTGTTTTGCAAGGTAAGTTAGTATTTTCGAGGATGAAAATTTTTAAAGGTGGTGAGGTTGTAACACCCCGCATAGGCAGCACCTTTTAGCCCTTTAATTATTTTTGTTTTAGGAGTGAGTTTGTGCGAGTACAAGTTTAGTCCTTTAAGTCGTTATGCCTTAGTATTTCTAAATTGGTTGCTTAGTATTAGTTGTCCCAATTAGTATTAATTGGACTCTTATGATAGTACTTAAGTTTCGAACTATTAGAGGAAAGAAGAATAATATTATTGTTGAGGTTATAGTATTAGTCCTTTAAGTTTAGTGTTTCCTTAAGTATTAATTCATTAAGGGCATGTTAGTAATTGAGGAAGTTAATTTAGGGATTTGACTTTATGAGGATTTGACCAAGAATAGGATTAAATAACACTTGGGATAGTATTGATAGTATTTTCGAAAAATATTGGATCTTAGAGTTATAAGAATTTTTGAAAATAAGGAGTACTAAGACAAGGATTTCTAGTATCTTTATTTACGAAAATAAGTCATATTCTTATGCAATAGAATATACATGCTTGAAGGTTAAGTATCACAAGAATAAAGAGTTAGTAAGGATCTTTTAAATAAGGAAATAAGTTACCAAGTATGGAAATAAAGATAAAACAAGATTTTGGGCCAATTTTCTTTCCCCTCTTGCAAGATTTCGGCCAAGGCCTTATTCAGGCCCAAACCCTATTTTTCCAACTCTATAAATATGTATTGATCAAGTTCCTAAGACCCCTAGACACCCAAAAATCGGCAGCCACCTCTAGCACCAAATTTCGGCCAACATATGAAGCTATAGGACCAGTTTTTCCAGCAGCTTGTACAGGTAGAAAGAGAGCAAGTCTCGGTAGTTTTGAGTGAGGAAAGGAGTAGGATTCGAGCACAAGGATTAGTCAAGCCAACGTACAACACTTCTCTATTTTCAAGTCAAGAAAAGGTGGGGGTTTAAACGGTGAAAAGTGGTAACTATAGTTCGACTTTTAAATATTTAGTTTGATGCAATTATGTGTTTATGTGCTAATATGAATGGATGGTCAGCTCTACCATCAATCTATGAATGGACAATCAGCTATATTGTCAAATGAATGTTAAGGATGATCAGCTATATCATCAATGAATGGATACGAAAGTCGTATCATATGTTAAGAAAGAAGGGTATGTTTACATGTTATTGTGTCCTTTATATTTAGACTTCGAACTAAACTATCCCCACGGAGTGATTATTTTATAATTGCTCACCCCTTCACCGAATTATATTTTCAGATTTTCAAGAGTAAGGTGACGAGATTGGCGATGCGGAGGAAGGTGGATGTGATGCGAGAAAGAAGAAGTTATTGGATTGAAGTTTAATTAAATAATTCCAAGTAGGCTTTTATTTCATGTTTGCAAGTATTATATTTAATGTTTTTGGCACTTTATGTTTGCCACAAGACTAGGCGTTTGCATGTTTTAATTCGATGAGTGTATGGACACGTAGATGATTGATTTAGGATATGCTATGGTTTGATGAATTATGGGATTTTTATTATGGATTTATATGAGGTATTATTATTTGATTATGTGTTAATTTGCATGATTATTAGGAGTTAAGTTGATGAATTTATTTAATAATATGGCAGCTGATGGTTTGAATTTTATACGAATGATTAAGTGTTAATTTATGTGTCTAATTGTTCTTAAGAAAATTAGTTATTGTCCTTAGTTTGCATGATCAATAAGTTAAGTTTTATAACTCCAAAAATTATGAAATTTTACCAGAATGTTTGCCATGATTTATAATGTATGTTGAAAAATTTTCAGGAGTTTTTACTTAGTGAAAGTCGAGGTTTCCAGTTTTAGTCCTTTATGTGTTTCTAGTCCTCAAAATTCTTGTTTTCAAATTACCGAATTTATGCCCAGCTTATTTTCAAAATTTCGGCAGTTTATTAGTCATAAAATATTAAGTATTTTGGTCATAAAAATCAGGAGCAAAATCGTTTTAAGGTTTCAGCTCAAAAAATTAGTCCTTTATCTTTGTATTACGAGCTTTTCAAGTGTTTTAAAGATGATTTTGCGTGGCAAGTCTTTATAATATGTTTAATATGATTTAATTGAGTATTTAGAGGCCTTAGATTATTTAGCAAGATAATAGTATTAAAGAAAATGGATATGGTATTAGTTAGTGGACTGTTCTTATACACAACCAGTTTTGATGAGTACACCCAGGCTATTTTCGTGAGATTTATGTCCTAGCTGCTGTATATGATTTGTTTAAGTTTTATTGCATGATTTGATCAATGTCTTGGTTGATGTATGAAGTTGGAATGATTTGATCTCTTATGATGATTTTATTAAAACAGGTTGGATACAAATGAGATGATATTATTTATGTTCTTCATGGACGTATTGAATGAGTTATTTATTGTGAATGTTTGATTTATTTGCCTTTAAATAAAAAGGGGTTTTTCAAAGAAAAGAATTTTACTTAGTAGAAAATGGGTGCACGTTCTAAAGAATGTTTCTATTAAATAATTAATTAAAAGTGAGACTTCCGCTGATTTGTAAATGTATAGAAATTTTTGGGCGTGACAATCTGATGCCAGAAGACCATCAGATGAACAAGAGACCAGATACAACTCTTCAGAGAGAAGGAGGGAACCAAGTCCCAGAAGAGGAGGAGATGGTGTTTGCTTCACTTGCAACAAGCCAGGACATCTTAGTTATGATTGTCCTCAGCTTACCCCAAGGGAGAGAGAAGAGAAGAGGATCAAGAGAGATCGCAGGTTCGCTGATAAGAGAGCTCTGCTGGCAGAGGAGGAGAAGCAGGATATCAGCTCATCCTCATCCTCATCTGATTTTGAATCAGAGAATGATATCTGTCTCATGGCTAAGGTAGAAGAGGTAAAATCTCCTACCCCCTCTATTAGCTCATCTTGCTCCTCTACCTATTCTATGGAGTCAGATATACACAACTTGCTATCTGATCTCCAATCCTCCTTAAAAGTATGTTCTAAGCTGGAAGAGGAGAACTCAAGTCTGAAAGCTGAAGTTTTAAGTTTGAGACAAGATCTGGAAAGTGCTAGACTACCAGTGATATCCTATGACTCACAAGCTAACAAGTCTGCTGACTTAATAGCAAAATGTGAGGAACAGGAGAAGCTGATAGAAAAGCTACTTCCTGAGAACACTGTCTTAAGTGAAGAACATAATCTGCTGACAGCTAAGTTCGATGAACTCTTCAAGCAGAATGAACTGATAATAAAAAATTCACAGCAGCTTCAGCTGAAAGTGGATCAGCTGACTAAGGCAAAGAATGTCGTGTCTGAAATAGCTGAGTCCTCACAAACTGTGAATGATAAAAGGGGTCTTGGTTATCCCAAACCCAAACCACAAAAGAAGAAGAAAGGTGACAGTGGATTAATTAGGGATCCTCGAAAGGGTAAAGGGCCAGCTGAGCCTGCATCTGGATCAGAAGGGCAAAAGAGTAGAGGGACAGAAAAGGTCCCAGCTGGACAGAAGAGCTCCAAAGCTCAGAAGTCTGCTGATGATCAAAAGGTTTCAGCAGAACAGAAGAGTACTAAAACTCAGAAGCCTGCTGACAACCAACATAAGTCCAAAGCTCAGAAGCCTCGAGATCAGAAGAGGAATCCAAGTCATAGCTCAGCTAAGACAAGGAGACCTCAGCAGAATCAGCAGAGGAATGCTAAGCCTGGGTCATCTCAGCAGAGTAAACCCAAGCGAAACAGACCTCAGCTCTGGGTTACTTTTAATGTAACCAAAGTAGGCAAGCCTTCACCGGCTAAAGTTTATGAGTCATTCGGATGCTCAAGCCGAAATTATCCTTTTGAGCAGCCCACCTACAAACCTGCTGTTATCACTCATCGCCCCAGAAAAGATCCTCTGAGGGAGATGATTTTTATGGATAAGTATGGTAGAAGGTTGAGATCTCCTAAACCTCATAAGGATGATCTCTTCCTATGGATCCAGAAAGTCAAAACTAACCAATCAGGACCCAAAGATAGGGTACCTAAAGCCTGAGTTTTAATTTCAGGTTAACTCTAGCCCTATAGAAAGAGGAGAACCCAAGGGTCATGTCTGGTACATTGATAGCGGTTGCTCAAAGCACATGATCTTTGAGAAGCATCTTCTCCAGAACTTTGTAACGCTGGATGGGCCTAGAGTTGTGTTCGGTGACAACAATTTTGGAGTCACCAGAGGAGTAGGCACCCTGCTGATCAAAGGAACAAGAGTTGAAGAAGTCTACTATGTAGAAGGGCTCATGCACAATCTTCTGTCTGTAACCCAATTCTGTGACAAGGGATATTCAGTAAGATTCTCTAAAAACTCTTGTCTTGTTATTAATGATTTAAATGAGCAGGTGCTACTAACTGGCCTCAGAAGAGGTAATATGTATCTTGCAGATTTTGCAAGCTGTCCAGCTGACTCATGTTTAGTTGCTAAAAGCTCATCAGAGATCAGCTGGCTCTGGCACAAGAGGTTAGGTCATCTGAACTTCAAGACTCTCAACAAGGTTGCAAGGAAGGGTCTAGTCAGAGGTCTACCAAATGAGGTGTTTGCATCTGAGCAGAAGTGTGATACATGTCAGAAATGAAAGCAGACTAAAGCCTCATTCAAAGATGTGCAGAGTACTTTAACAACAAAAGCACTCCAGCTGCTTTATTTGGACTTGTTTGGACCTGTCTGACCTCTTAGTTTCAGTGGAAGGAAGTACACACTGGTGATTGTTGATGACTATACAAGATTCACTTGGGTAGTGTTCTTATTCAAGAAGAATGAGACTATGGTCAAGATGCTGGAGTTGTTCAAGAGGATTCAGAAGGAGATGGACCTCAGCATAGTCAGAATCAGAAGTGATAAAGGTACTGAGTTTATTAACTCTATTGTTTCTGACTATTGCAGGGATAATGGTATTCAGCATGAGACATCAGCTGCCAGAACAACTCAGCTGAATGGGTTAGCTGAGAGGAGAAACAGAACCCTCAAGGAGGCAGCAAGGACTATGTTAGCTGAATATCAGACTCCTCAAAGGTTTTGGGCAGAAGCCATCTACACTGCCTGCTTCATCCAAAATAGGTGTTTACCAGTCAAGAGACATGGGAAGACTCCTTATGAAATGTACAAGGGTAAAACTCCTAACCTTTCCTCTGTCCATACTTTTGGGTGTAGGTGTTTCATCCATGATAATGGAAAGACTAAGTTAAAGACTTTTGATGCTAAGGTTGCTGAAGGAATATTCTTAGGATATTCTGGAAGTAGCAAAGCCTATAGAGTCTTTAATAAAGTCTCTCTCTGTGTGGAGGAGACACCCCATGTTGTATTTGATGAATCTTTTCATGAGTACAGCAAGGAGAAGCAAGCAGAAGAGGTGGATCAGCTGAATCTGTCAGATAAGCCAGATCTGATTAAGGTAGTGGTACCTAGAATAGAATCAGATTCAGATTCAGATGATGAGCCCAAATCAACTGATAAGTCCTCATCAGCACCAGATGATGGCACATTGACTCCTGACACTAACCAATGGGGAATTTCAGACAAAACCCAAGAGGAGAAGACTATGGCACCTCAAAGGGGAAATAAGACATTGTTTGATTTCCCAGCTGAACAGATTCTAGGAGATCCAAGTGTAGGTGTTCAGACCAGAAGAAAGCTAAACTTGGGTGCTCAATTCAGCTGTTATGTGTCTCTGGTAGAACCCAAGAATATCCATGAAGCTCTTGAAGATCCAAACTGGATTGTAGCTATGCAAGAGGAGCTAAATCAGTTTACAAGACAAGAAGTTTGGACTCTAGTGGAGAGGCCCAAACTTCAGAAGGTCATAGGTACTAAGTGGGTATTCAAGAACAAAAAGGATGAAAATGATGTAGTGGTTAGAAACAAGGTAAGGCTAGTAGCCCAGGGGTATTCACAGTCAGAGGGGATTGACTATGATGAGAAATTTGCTCCTGTGGCAAGACTAGAAGCCATTAGATTGTTTCTGGCCTATGCTATTTTCAAAGGGTTCAAGGTATACCAGATGGATGTCAAGTCAGCTTTTCTGAATGGAATCCTGGCAGAAGAGGTTTATGTGGAACAGCCACCAGGATTTGAGATTGGGAACAAGGTTTATAGGTTGCAGAAGGCTTTATATGGACTAAAGCAGGCACCTAGAGCTTGGTATGATACTCTATCACAGTTCCTACTGGATAGTGGATTCAGTAAAGGAAAGATAGACAAAACCTTGTTCAGAAAGGAAGATGGAGATGATATCCTCTTAGTGCAGATCTATGTGGATGATATCATCTTTGGCTCCCCCAACAAGCTGATGTGTGATGAGTTCTGCAAGCTGATGACCAGCAAGTTTGAAATGTCCATGATAGGGGAGATGACTTATTTCCTTGGACTGCAGGTGAAGCAGATGTCCAATGGAACTTTCATTAGCAAAGCTAAGTATGCCAAGAATTTGATAGAAAAGTTTGGAGTCAGCAGTAGCAGAGAAGCTAAGATTCCAATGATGGCAAACTTTAGCATGGATCCAGATGAGGCTGGTGAGAAAGTAGATCAGACACAATATAGGGGACTTATTGGTTCTCTGCTGTATCTCACTGCCAGCAGACCTGATATCAGCTTTGCAGTAGGGGTGTGTGCAAGGTTTCAGGCAAATCCTAAGAAATCTCATCTGGAAGCAGCAAAGAAGATTATAAAGTATTTGAAGGGTACTTACAATCTAGGCCTCTGGTAACAACTTTCAGCTGAGTGGGTATTCAGATTCTGACTATGGAGGATGCAAGATTGATAGGAAATCAACTTCTGGCACATGTCAGTTTCTGGGAAGTAAGTTGGTATCTTAGTTCTCCAAGAAACAGACTTCAGTAGCTACTTCTACAACAGAGGCAGAGTACATGGCTGCTGGTAGCTGCTGTTCTCAACTGCTCTGTATCAGACAACAGCTGAGGGACTACCATGTGATCACAGAAGAGATACCCATCTTCTGTGATAGCACAAGTGCAATTGCCATTACTCAGAATCCAGTTCTCCATACTAGATGCAAGCATGTGGACATAAGACATCATTTTCTTCGGGATCATGCTGAGAAGGGAGATATCAGGATGGAGAAGATTCATACGGAGAAGCAGAGAGCAGATGTGCTTACCAAACCCTTAGCAGAGGTAAGATTCAGAGAATTAGTAGCAGAGTTAGGAATGATAGATGGAGGAGCAGTTCTATAGAAAGAAAGTTTTTGGGTAAACGGGTAGTCAGCTGGTACCCAGCTGAGGACTATTCTGCTGAAGTAATCAGCTGATCTGGTATGTCTTCTTATTCTTTCCTTTCTTTTCTCTATCTTGTTATGTCTAACTTGATACAGGGAAAAGTTATGAAAGTCAGACAAGGCTACTTTGCTTCAGCTGGTCCATGTCAGCTGACATTAAAGACCCAGATGAGCAGAAAAGATTTTCATGAAGATCGCTCTTATCAGCTGACTTTGCCACGTCAGCTTCTCGATAAGTATTTCTATGATCTTTATGTCGGTTTTTAAAATTTTATTTTATATATCAAATCTTTTCAAAAATTAATAAATCCCTAATTTCTAAAATTATTTTAGAAAATTGGCAATCAAATCTTTTCTCTTATGAAAAATCGGGGATTTATTACCTTTTTCAAAATAAGGTGTCGGTTGTAATTAATTTAACACCGCCTAAATTTTCTCAAAAAGCGCTTTCATCATTACCTTTTTCAAAAAGGTGAATCTTTTGAGGAGGTCAAAACCTTTCGAAATCCTGACACCCACGCATCACCTCCAAAATTCTCAAAGGTCATTTATTTTGGACCTTTGATTTGTGTGATGCAAGATACAAATCTACGATCAAAATTGATTTGTTGTGATTTTGGAAAATCTGCTCATATTTTTCGAATACTATATATACCCATTTAACTTCTTTCAGAAAACCTTTTTACTCCGACTTCTTTCTACCTTACTCTTGCATATTATTCTCTGCATATCTAATCTCTGTGTTGAAGATATGGCATCCAAGGCAATGCAAAAACTTTTCAAGGAAAAGATGTATGCAGAGATGTGTGTCGATTTTGACACGACTAGGGTTCCTGAAATTAGAGAAATCCTAAACCTCCTTCAACATCACAATCTCCGAACCTTCATCTCCATGACCCCACCCTGACCATAAAACCCTAAACTTCTATGCCTTCCAATTCCTTCTCAAGGCCCAGTTCAGTCCAAACTCTATAGGCTCTTTGATTGACGGTCAGACTGTTGTTATTTCGAAGGATGCAGTTGCTGATCTCTTTGGCCTATCCTCCACTGGTGTCCAACCTCACAAATACAAAGAAGCCAACTACCTGGAAACTTTTAAGTTAATGGCCAGGAAGAGTCATAGGGACACCACCACGAATCTGAAGAAGTCCATGCTGAGGAGGCGTTTCCGATTTTTGATGGATGTGGTGACCAAGGTCATCTTGGCGGAACAGGGGAGTTTGGACGCCATTATCAAGCTTTGCCTGAGTGTGGCCCGCACGATTCTTGATGGGGTGCAAGCAGACTGGGTGAGTCTGCTATGGTTCCGGCTGGAACAGGAGTCCAAGAGGTGCGTTGCGAATAAGGTGAATGGGCAACTGGTTTATAGCTTCAAATCAAAGTGCTCCATGGCCACCAAGATCACTATCCTTCTGAATCATCTACTGCCCCAGCATGAGTGGGATGAGGAATGGGTTGTTGAGTACAACCACACCAAGTTCTTAAGGGGAAGTAACTTGGACATCATTGGGCCAGCTGATTCAGATTCCAAAGCTGATCCAATTGCTGCTGCCCCTGGTCCTTCTGCTGGAAAGAAGCAGAAGAGGAAGGCTTCAAAGCCTGCTGGAGGGGGTAAAAAGAAGAAATCTAAGAAGGAAACCACTCCTGTTCAAAGGAAGCTCTCCTTCAATTCAGATGAGGATGATGATACTGCTGTGCTGAGCAGTTTCAAGAAGAAGCAATCTTCAGCAGGAAGAGCTACTCTGCTGGTTGACGAGTCTTCTGATGAAGAAGAAGAGCAGGCTGTTGAGGAATCAGTTGAGAAGGCTGAATCAGATGAGGATTCTGGTTCTGGCTCTGATGGAGAGGAAGAAGAGTCAGAGGAGAGGGAATCAGCTGAGCCCTCAGCTGCTGAGACAGAAGTGTTACATTCCTCTGCAGATGCTCCATTAGCAGAGACACCTTTAGCTGCCTCACCCATCAGGTCAGCTTCTCCTACTCCCTTCTCTGATCCTTCCCTACACTCCACAACCCCAGCAGATCCTTCACCCTCACAAATTCCAATCGGCAATGAACCAGAGGAGATAGCTACCTCTGGCGAGCCTTCAGCTATTCCCAAACCCTCTCACCCTGAACCCATCAACCTTGATAACCCCAACTCCCCCACAGAACTAGCCAAACAAGCTCGCATATCTCACCATCGTTCAAAGGGGACTCTTGAACGAGGGATGATTATATCTGCCCTTGCCCACATTTCCCTCTACATCCCTGAACTCAACCATTATCCAGCCTACCAGGACATACTTGCTGATGGGCTTGCCTGGGCACAAGCAAGAGAAGAGCCAGTTACCTTCTTTCTGGCCCTAATAAAGGAGATGGGAGAAGCAGCATTTACAGAATGGGAAGAAATTCTGATGGATGCCTTGGAGGTTAAGGCTCCATCCCAGCTGACATCCCCTGAAGGGTTGAGGAAGGTGGCTCGAGCTCTATTGCTCAAGGATGGGGTGGCACTGGATTGTCCTAAAACAGCAGTGTCTGAATTTATTCGTCCAGCAGCAAGCTTTGAGATCTCCCCAGCTGATCAGGTAACTCCTGCACTTTTGGATCAATTGAAAGGTTATTTTGATGACCACATCAGGGAGGTCAAAGCTACTCTTCTGGCTGCCAAGTCTGCTGCCCCATCTATGATTGAAAAGCAAGTTCATCAAGTCCTGCTGGACCATCGCAACAAGCTGAAGGAAGCTATGGAGGACAGCTTCTATGCTACCCGGATTGAATTCTTCCAAACTCTCCAGAACTTCAAGTCAACTGTCAGGGCTTTCACTGATGATGCATCTGCTTCTCTTGCTGCTGAGTCTGAGAGATTCAGATTGGTCTCTGAAAGGTTTGAAGGGCAAATTGTTGAGTGCAAATACGGTGAGGAGGACCTTAAAGCTGTTGTGGATAAACTTCCTACCTCTCTACCCTCTGCTGCGGTCATTGATGATATAAAAAAGGGGGAAGAGAAGAACTCAGCTGCTATTGCTGCTTTGCAAGCTGAGATGGCCTCTCTGAGAGCTCTTCTGGTGGACAATCAAGGGGTTCTATCTGCTAGAATAGAGAATGTTTAAGATTACATCAACACCAGGAAGATTGCTGCTCAGAAGACTCAGGAGCTGAGAGATCAGAAAATAGTTGAGGCGTTGCAGAGGCAAGAGGTTGTTGCTGAAGAAAGGGAGAAGAAGAAAAGAATCATGAATGCTGAATTAGATGAAAAGCTGGCTAAGGAGTTGCAGCTAGCTGAGAAAGATACTCCAGAAGAGAGGAGGAAAAGGCAGGAAAGAGAGATGAATGATGAGCTTGAGAGGCGTTATCAGAGGAAGCTGAAGAAGCAGGGGAAGGCAGTCGCTCAAGGCAGCAGGACTAGAAGTGGAAAGTTCATCCGAGATCCAAATGAGCCTTTAGTTGATGGACCAATTGATATGTTTTACAATCAACTGTCTGATGAGCTGGTGGATCTCTGGAAGACTATTAAGGCTAAGACTATGATCCACTTCTATGTCCTCAGAGGAGAAGATACCAAAGGAGAAAGGGAGAAAAATGCTGATTTCAAAAACTGGTTGAAGGAGACTTTTCCTAAATTCTTCAGAGCTATTACAGAAGAAATGCTTAAGGTGGAAGTTCAGCCAGAGTTGCCTGAGATTGAGTATCTTCCAACCCCAACTGATGAGAGTGGGAAGATAGATTGGGTGGAAATCAGGAAGCATTGGCTGCAGATTACTCAACTCTTTCATCAACTTTCTGACAATTCCCTGCCAGCTTTGAAAGAAATAGAGAAGAGATTCCTGGACTGGTTGCAAGTTCCTCTCAGCAGCAGAAGACCTCTCCTCATGTAATAGTCCAGCTGAGTCAGCTGAGGATTAGGTATCTTTATTTCTGATTGTTCTTTCTCTTTTGATCTTAATAAAGCTTTATGATTCCAGACAACTACTTGTTGTCAGCTGCATTTTGATTCTGTCTAAAGATCTTACTTAAAGATCTTCTTTTCTGTCCTATGTTGATCTTGATTTTTGCTTATCTGTTGAGATCAGCTGAGTTGGTTTTGATATCATCAAAAAGGGGGAACTTGTTAGGATATCTGTGTTAGATGTTTTGATGATATAATAAACCAATCAGCTTGTAATAGGACCAGCTGAACATGTTAGTCAGCTGATGAGTAGTTAGGATTAGATAGGTTCGAGTGAGGGGGAATCTACCTTGCTGCCTAGAAGATCCGAAGCTATCATAGAAGAGAAGACCAGCTGAGACCTTGTGGACTTAGCCGTTTTCAGAGGATAGAAGTTTTAAGCAGCTGACACTGGAGTATCGAGAGCAGATCATCAGAGAAGTTAACATTAGCCGATAGCTGAAGAGCAGATCAGCTGATATCAGAAGATTAGCTGATCAGCTGAGAGCACGTCGCAGACAAGACAAGGACCATGGATAAAAGACGTATTCAGACGAAGTCAAGAAGACCAGCTGAGGTGCACACCAGCAGACTTGCACATCAGCTGAGGTCCAAGTATCAGCAGACTGATACACCAGCTAAGGAGACAGATCAGCTGAGGTCTTGTGCTCGGCCCAGAGTCTTCGGAATCAGTTTTAAGGGTTGACTTGCGATATAAAAGAAAGATTCCCAGAATAGAAGATCAATCAATCAAGGGGACAAACTTGATTGATTGAAGATCGCGAAGATTGACGGGAATCAAGAAGGAAATTCAATCAATCACAATGATTGATTGAATACGAGATTATAGGATCTCAGATTTCTAGTCCATCCCAACGGCTAGTTATTTGACCCTATAAATTAGAGTAATAGTGATAATTTCAGTATTGGATTTACACGCATATTAAGCTAGCAGATACTCTGTCAGATTTATCACTTACGCTCAAAAACACCATTCATACTTATCTTTTGTAAAAGCTTTGTAGAAGTTGTGAGAAGTCAATAGCGATTGTAGCATTGACAATTTGTAAGAGAGTAGTACTCTCAATCTTTGTAAGTGAGTAAGTTAGTGGAGAGCCCCTCAACTCCAAGTTGGATTGAGGAGAGTGGATGTAGGACAGTTGGTCCGAACCACTATAAATCCCTGCGTCTCGTCTTATTTATTTCTGATTTTTTAACTTGTGCACTTCACCTAAAAGCTGATTTTCATTAAAAACGTTTCCGCACTATTCACGGCGCACTACTTTCAAATTCAGACTACCTCAAGTAGTCTGCTGGTTTTCTGAATAAGCCGAATAATCTGAAAAAGGTTTTTGAATCCTTACAAGTCTATTCAAACCCCCCCCCCTTCTAGACTTTTTCAAAGGTATTCTTCCCTAAAACCTGCCTTTGGGACCAACAATAAGTACCAAAAGTTTAAGGATATGAAGGCAAATGGAAATCTCTACATTGGAGAAAGTTCCTACTTGATAGAAGGGAAACATGCTAAGAAGAGGAGAGCACCTTCTAAGAAGGATTTTAGATCAAAGAGAGAGGAAGAAGCATTTAATGAGTATGAATGGAGGACGATGCTTCAGTATATATTGAGGAAGATGAAAGAACTTAGAAGCTAGTTTCTCAAGGAATACTCAACTCTAGGCCAGATAGCTTAGATGAAGAGGAAGAAGAAGCAGATCCTAAACACAGAAGGAGATAAAGCACTAAAGAAGATGAAGACACTAAATTAAATTAGACACTAAAACTTTTTAGTTTTTAGTCTATCTAAATTTTGTAAGTTGTATCTGAAACTCTTTTTAATTTATGCAGTTCTATCTTTTGTTATGCTTTTTATTGCTTAATTTTTTTATCTTTGTACTGTTTGCATTTTTTATGATATTTTGTTTAGCAATATCTCATTGCTACTGCATATTTACTTTATGTACTGCATAGTGTGTTTTGCCACCATCAAAATAGGGGGAAATTGTTAGTACCTTGTTTGATTAGATTTTGATGTGTGCAAAACATACTCTTTGTTATATGGTTACTAATCTTATTTGTGAATTTAAAAAGCTAAGGAATTTACAGTTTAAAAGGAAAGTATACAGCTGCTATATTGTTAAACCTACAGTTGGACAAGACCTTGCAGCTGTAAAGTTTTTCCTACAGCTAGAATCAAATTTGCAGGAATTGAAGCTGTACAGTTCAAGTAAGCCTACAGCTGAGAAGATCATTTGAAGATTAAAGTACAAGTTTAAGGTTAAGAAAGATTATCAAGATCCTTATAACTCAGATTAGTGAAGTAATTATGCACTCACTAATGAGTACTTAAGGAAGGTTCTATCATGAAGATCTGGAAGATTAATAAAGATTAAATTCGTAGATGAACTATAATTCTAAGATAAAGACAAATAGTACAACCAGTACTATTCCGTGTGAAGGAGGAGGACCACCTCACACATGTGGAATTTATAGAGAGAAGAGGGAGCCTTATCCAAAATTCAAATTTGAATTTCTAACGGATATGACACACCTCTTGCACTATAAATAGATGAAGAATTCAGAGGCAACAACAATAACAACCTGAGCAAGCAAGCATTCACTCTGAGCAAGCCTACAACCAACAAATATTCTAAGAGCTTATTTGTTTTTCTTTATGATTCATAGGATAGTTGGTTAGGATTTCTTAGAAAGAATAACACCTTTGTTGTTGTTCCCTCACACTATATCTTTTGTATTCTACTTAGTGTATATATATCTCTTTGTGAAGTTTTTACTTTGAAATTCTATGTGAGTTTGTATTCTTAGTGAATAGGTTAGAGTATTCTCTTACTTAGAATAGAAATCTGAGTGAATCTAGTTTTGAGGAGGAATTACTTGTATTGATCTTTGTGATCACATCTTATTGAATTTGGCACCTGAGTGGTATAACTGTGGATGTAGGAGGTCTTATTCATAGACTCTGAACTACTAAAAACCTTGTGTTTACTTATTACGAGTTTTAGTTATTATTTTATGCTTTCATATTTAATTTCTGTTACGTTCATCATTACTTTTGAAACTACATAAAACTTTGTGTTTTTCGCAAAGGAACTGAAATCTACAGCTGTAGACTTCATAGTCACTCAGCTAGTAGTTTCATTGTTCACACTGTTTTTCATTAACACACACTTTATTTCCGCTGCACGTTAGAGGTTCTTCAAAACACTCTCAAGTGTGAAAACCTTTCTGATTTTATCTACAAGTTGTTTGTTTAAAGTTTGTAAAGTTTTGTAACTTTGCAGCTGTACCACTCCTAGACCTTTACCACTTATAAGGGACCAACAACCATTCATTTAATATCCGTCCACAATGGAGCACATGCAATGCCTAACGACTTATATATATGGTGATGATCGGGAAAAAAATCTCTTGGTTTAGGTTTTTTTTAAATTCTAATTGCATGAGTGTACGAGCATATTATGGGTGTACTTAGAGTGTACTTTTAGCTGAAAATAAAATTAGAAAGGTATAGAAATATTTGGACTAATTTAGCAAAACAAAAAGTATTTTATCTTTTCAAATTTGGACATCACTTCTTGTAGCATGATTGTCGTTGCTATTACTATTGTTCGAGTACCTCTTGTACTCATGTAATAAATCTTTTTTTAATAATTAAAAAAACACCTCGCGGTGCCAAAACTCCAAGAAATGAAGAGGGATGTGAAGAAAACCTCAAAGTGTGTATTTTGGTGGGAACGAAAGAGTACTTAGAAAACGAAAGAAGTAGGTCTATATACTTTTAGACCAGAAAATGGCAATTATGAATTCACCACCGCCTGAAAGCAGACATACAAAGGAGATGATAAAAGGAAGAAATGATGACTCACTTGAGGAGTTGTCAGAAAAGTTTAAAGAAAACATTTTTACTTAACTCCAGCAAGAACTCGCGCTCAAACGAAGCCAACACTTGAGTTTTCTTTGAATTAATTGAGTTTTGACCGAGTCAATCTGAGTTGACTTGACAAAGTTGCGAAAATTCAAAATTTTAAAGATTTTTCAGGGACATAATTGTGAAATTTATCCCAAAACTCTTATAGTGTTGTATATTTACTCAGTTTTAAAAGAAAAAGAGTCCACGTTATTAGAAAAACTATGTTCTCTATTTCTGCACACACAAACACCTAGTTGTATATTTTATGGCATTCTTAGCTAAATTTCCTTAGAATTCAAGAGATTATTGAAGTTTAAAATAATATTAGTTCTTCTTTCTATTGGTTTAGTTTTAATATTTATAGCTTATTGCATTCATATAAATATGAGTTTATTTTGATATTATAATGAGTAGCTAAATTTTTAATATTTGAGTGCTTAAAATTATGTGGATAGTTGACTTGGTCGGAATTTTTGTAAAAATATTTTCTACTTCCCCGCAAGAGTATGAGATTGTCGTAGTAGTGATAGTAGATAATGACCTAGTAGTTATCGAACCTAAAGGATTCAGGAGTGCGATGGAGCCCCAAGATTATGTGTCGATATGATACTATAGTGACGAGCAAGTAGGTTGTTGGTCCCTTAGGGGAGGTGAATAGACCTTCAAGAAAAATACAAAATCTTCAACCAAAACACTGTATAGATCCTTCACAATACCTTAAAACAAAATCTACAAAAATTTTGGATCTAAAGTCACAACTGTAAACTACAAAATCTACAGCTGCAGAATTTAAAACAAAAAGGAAAAATTCCACTTGTAGATATATTCTCAGAGTTATTTCTCACACTTTACAAGTGTTCTTGAGAAACTTTTAAGTGCAGCGAATAAATGTGTGTGTTAATAAAAAATGAATGTAAATTATCAAATATACAACTGATTGACTACAGTCAACAACTGTAAATTATATGTTCTTAACTTTTATGCAATTTTAAAACAATGAATGAATGTAGCAAGAATGTAAATAAATAAAATGCAGTAAATAACACAAGAGTTTATAGTGGTTCAGAGACTATAAAAGACTTCCTACGTACATCTATTGTTACACCACACATGTACCAAATTCACTAAGATGATCACACATATCTTACAATTGTTTCCCCACTAGCTCTCACTCAGATTACTATTTTTGGTAGAAAATTATCCTAATCACTCATATTACAATTGGTTCACACAGAACCTTTTACCCCACAAAGAATAAATCTACCCTAAGTAAATAACAAAATAAAGTAAAGTGAGGGAACAACAACTATATGTGATTCTTTATAGGAAAAATCATAACAAGCGTATGAATCACACAGAAAAATATCTCTCTAAAGAACTCTCAGAAAATATTGATTGATGTAGATTTTGTTTAGATTGAATGCTTCTTGATAGCTCGAGTGTTGTTGTTGTTGTTCCAAACTTTTGCTCCTATTTATAGATGGAGAGATGTGACTATCCATTGAGAATTTCGAATTTAAAATTCTGGATAAGCCTCCTTTCTATCTCTATTCTTCTCATGTGTGAAGTAATCCTTCATCTCCACTCAGAGTAGTACTAAGTGTACTATCTGTACTTTATCTGAAACCACATCTAAATAATCCATATTATCTTTCAAAATGTCTGCAACATCTATCCTTAATCACTCACTAGTGAGTGCAGATTAGTGCTTCACTAAGTAGAGTGTTTTAAAGTCTTCGAGGTCCTTCTTCTCTAATTTCAGTATTTGTTCCTCCAACGGCTCTATCTAGTTGTAGGACTAAGTCTTAAACTGTAAGGTACCTCTGGAAAATTGATCTTCCTATAGGTTAAGTTGCAACTATAAGTTCTTGTTCAACTCAACTATAAATTTACCCTTTTTCTCCAATCTTTTTACCTGCATAGTTAGTATAGAAATATGTAATTTTATTCTTTGCTATCATCAAAATCTATCTAATAAAATATCCTAGGCACAGAGATGTAAACCAAGAAATAATTAAACTAGCAAACAATAGAACTATAAACTAATTTCCAAGAAGAGAGTGCAAGAGAGATATGATTCAAGTTTTTTTTTCGGTGGATTAATTTTAAAAGAAATTTTAAGAAAATATAAAAAAAATCAACAAAATCTTCAAAAAAAGTATTAATTAATAGAATCTTAAAAACAATACGCTATAGCTTAGATTTTTTTTAAAAAAAACATCAACTAAATTTCATAAATAATTAAATTAAAAGTTAATTATATTTTAATTTTTATTTATCTTGAATTTTTTTAAATTGATTTCTTTCTTTTAACTCTTTTTAAGATTTTAATTGGATTTTTTTAATATTTTGTTGAAGATTTAATTGGATTATTTAAAGATTTGGTTAATTTATTTTAATATTTTTTAGGTTTAATTATTTTTTAATTTAATTATGTAAATATTTATCTAATTTTTTTAGAATTGATTTTTTAATTATTTAAATATTTATCTAATTCTTTAATTAATTATTTTAGTTTTTAATTGCTACTATTTTATGTATAATTTTTTTTATTTTAAAAATTTACCAATTCAAACTCAAAAATCTAATTTTAAAATTAAAAATTTAAAAAAAATTAAAATTAAAGATAATAAAACATAAAAAAATTAAATTTGTTTATTTCATATATAAAAATAATTTAATTTTTTTAATGAATATATATATATTTTTGTCTTTAATTTAATGAGTATGCTCGGAGGTTTTTGGGTATTAATAATTGAATAGTAGGAATCTTTAAAATTATAAGAGCAACTCCAACCCTGCGCTATGCGTTAGGATGGAGATGAATTTTACGCGCGCACTATTCACCCGCACTATTTTTTTTTTTTAATAATTTTATTTAAGTAATATTTTTAAGTTTAAATTGTAATATTTTTAGATTTAAATTGTAATTATATAAATTAAACTTATTAAAAATTAAGAAAAATATATGTAGCGCAAAATGTGATGTGAAATGTTGGATATGAATTTCAAATTCTGCGCCACTCTAGCGCGAACTCTGCGCTAGAATGGCGCAAACGGTTGGAGATGCTCTAAGACATCCTAAAGCAATCCACCCCTAATTTAGTAGGAGAAACAAAACATTAATAGCTGCAAGAGCAGCGGCAATCGAGATGGCGGCGGTGGCGGTAGTGTTGGAGGAGGAGAACATGGTGGTTGGGCTGGGCTGCGCTCACTCAAAGGCGAAGTGAGAGTAGTAATTAGTGATTGTGATATGCTTCTCTGGGCAATTAATTCATCCTCTAAGAAGAACCCTTTTGTCAATCAATCATCTCTTCAACTCAGCATTGATGCTTGTGGTCGTTTTCTCTCCATTATACATGTTGTAATCTTGAGAGGAAAGCGTAAAGTAAAAGACACAGTATTGATGACCCAGTTCGTCACAGAGTGACTACGTCTGGGGCGACCAAGCCAGGAAATATAATAATATGAACTGCCGTTTACAATGATGTGTAGTACAGAATACAAGGGATCGATACAGTATAAATAAGAGTACCTAACCCTAAGTCTTGTGGGCCTAAAGCCCACTATAATATATTCCTAATATTATATCCATTATTATAATAATATATTATCTCAATATATTATAACACTCCCCCTTGGATATAATATGACAAGGAAGAATGTAAGTGTTACTCAGTGGAGTGTTACAAATGACCTC
>JAPKLY010003422.1:6815-18814 GCA_026898435.1 Prunella vulgaris | reverse complement strand
GTTTTATAGGATTTCTAAGGTTTTATAGGATTTTTAAGGTTTTATAAGTTTCTAAGGTTTTATAAGTTTCTAAGGTTTTATAAATTTCTAAGGTTTTATAAATTGACAAAGTTTTATAATTTCTAAGGTTTTATAGGATATCTAAGGTTTTATAAATTTCTATGGTTTTATAAATTTCTAAGGTTTTATAAATTTCTTAGGTTTTATAAATTTCTAAGGTTTTATAAATTTCTAAGGTTTTATAAATTTCTAAGGTTTCTAAGGTTTTATAAGTTTCTATGGTTTTATAAATTTCTAAGGTTTTATAAATTTCTAACGGTTTATAAATTTCTAAGGTTTTATAGGATTTCTAAGGTTTTATAAATTTCTAAGGTTTTATAAATTTCTTAGGTTTTATAAATTTCTAAAGTTTTATAAATTTCTAAGGTTTCTAAGGTTTTATAAATTTCTATGGTATTATAAATTTCTAAGGATTTATAAATTTCTAAGTGTTGATGTTGAATGAATGTTATGCAATGTGTTGCCATCATTTTAGACAACATCAAAATTCGCCCTTTCTACTAACTTTCCTAATGATTTTTCCATGTTATATTATTTGTCTAGGTATGGAAGTTGATGACGTGAAGGTCCCAGAAGGTTCTAGAATGTCAGGCGGTTCCATTGCTTGAGTAGAGAGATATCCACTAACTTGGAAGTTATCATTATGGGCGGTTATTTTGAAGCCCACTACTTGACTTCATTATGGAGTGGAGAGCTCATTATCTACGTCTATAAATAGAGCACCACTTCATCATTTCAAAGTATGACCGAAAAGTATAATTCAGAGTTGAACGGATCATGTGTCATTCACTAGATTCTAGGTTATACAAGGTTCATCAGAATGTTGGAAACATTAGTCTCGACATTGTTCACAACATTCATTGTTTGATCTATCAATCCATTCGGCTGAACGTAGACATGTTAGGTTTTGTTTAGGTCTATTCTTATAGGTTTTGTTTAGATCCTTGTGTGATCTTGTGTAGGTCTTGCGTGGCCTTGAATTTTGGTTTCTTGTGTAAACCTTGTATTTGTGTCACTACAAGTTATAGTGAAGTTTCCCTGCTAGTGAGGCAGCATAGTCTATACATTTTGTATAGCCTATGAAAATTTTGATATCCCTTTGCAAAAGTGTGCATTTAAGTCTTCCGCTCTGTAGTGTTGTCATTTATGTTGTCGACATTTTTAACAACACTTCTCTAAAACTTTTTCAATCACACGCACCAACACTGTCAAGTGGCATCAGAGCCACAAACTAGACACATTTAGTTTAAGATCCTTTGTTTGTGTATTTGTGCAATGGAATATCCATTAACTCCCGCATTAAAACCTCCTATCTTAGATGGCTCCAATTATTCATATTGGAAACCAAAGATGAGGATGTATATCAAGTCTCTTGATGAAAGAGCATGGAGGAGTGTACTATATGGTTGGACTCAGCCTCTACTTCCAGCCGATGATGATAATGAAGCCCGTGTCAAACGAGAAATCGATTGGACAAATGATGAGGTAACGGTTTCTAACTACAATTCGAAAGCCCTTAATGTAATATTTACATCAACTGATGTATCTATGTTTAAGATCATTTCGAATTGTGTGTCAGCAAAAGATGCTTGGGACCGTTTGCAAGAACATTACGAAGGTTCTGAGAGTGTTCGTAGAACTAAGCTTAGAATGTTAGGTACAAAATTTGAAAATCTTAAAATGAAAGATGATGAGGATATATCTTCGTATAGTGAAAGGATCGCTGAGATTTCTAATGAATCACATTCATTGGGTGAACCTATCTCTAATACAAGATTAGTCCATAAGGTTTTAAGAACCGTACCAAAACGTTTTGATGCAAAAATTTGTGCTATTGAAGAAGCCAAAAACACTGATCTTATAAGTCTTAATGAATTGATTAGTATTTTAAAAACTTATGAGATGAATTTTGAGCAAATAGATGAAGTTAATTATGATAAAAAGGTTGTTGCTTTGAAAAATGATGCTTCTAGTTCTAAAAAAATTTCTTTTGTTACTGAAGTTGATTCGGATGATGAATGTTCTGAAATATGTTCCAACACTTCCGACAACATTTCCTTATTAACCAAGCAGTTCAATTCATTTTTGAAAAATAGAGCTAATAGGTTAAAAGAAAATGTTCAGAATAGGAATCAAGGTACTTCTACTCCTAAAATGTTTGAAAAGAAAGAAAGTTTTGATAGATCAAAACAGTTTAATAGGAGTAATAAACCTAAATTCGATCCCGAGTATAGAAAGAATGTTAGGTGTGATGCATGTACTGGATATGGTCATTATGCTAATGAATGTGCTAACACCTTGATTAGAAAGAAATTGAATTTTAATACTACCTTGAGTGATGATTCTGATAATGAACCTGACTTTGAGAAAAATGATGAATTTGCTTTCTCTGCTAGAATTCTTTTTGATGATACAAATGATGATTTACTGGATGATTTTGAGTCTGATGTTAAAACAAATGTGCCAACATTTGTGACTACATCAAACAAAATCAGTCCAGATGAAAGTTGTCTAATGAGTTCTTTTTCAGAGATGAATATTTCAGGTGAAGAACAGGTTGATATTCAACAAATCATCAAAGAGAATGATGACTTAAAGCATTCAGTAGCAAAATTGGAAGTATTGCTTACTAAAAAAGATCTAGAAATATGCAACTTGAAAAAAACAACTAGAAAGCACAACCTTAAGCTTCAAAAAATTTACCAAAGGTGCAGAAAAATTACAAGATGCATTGATAACTTCGAATGTAGGTAAAGAAGGTATTGAGTATGATTCTAACTCTACAAAAATCATGCAAAATGATATGCCCATAAAATTTGTTATGGCAAGAGATAGTAAATCTGTTACTTCTCGTCCTAGAGATTTTGTATGTCATTTTTGTCATGAGAAGGGTCATATTCGTCCTTACTGTTTTAAATACAAGGAATCTAAAATGTCTTGTAATATGTTGCCTGGTAAAACACAACATATTCAACAACATGATCATGAAAAGGTCAGTGAGTCTGATATGAAATGTAATGTTGTTTATACCTCCTTAAAAGCATGCATTCCTGGTCTATGGTATTTTGATAGTGGATGTTCTAGACATATGACTGGTGATATTAAATTTCTTACAAATTATAAAATGCATGATGGTGGAAATGTTACCTATGGAGGTGGTTCAAAAGGAAAAATAATTGGTAAAGGTACCTTGAATGTTCATGGTTTTCCAAAGTTAACCAATGTGTTGCATGTTGATGGTTTACGTGCTAATTTGATTAGTATAAGTCAATTATGTGATGATGATTTGCATGTTAAATTTGATAAAAATTCATGCTATGTGCTCAATAATGATGATGAGTGTCTTATGATTGGTAATAGGCCTATAGACAATTGTTATTTGATTGAATCGAATGAAACGTGCAATAGTGTGAAATTAGATGAAAATACTCTTCGGCATAAAAAACTTGGTCATGCTAATTATAGATGCATTCATGATTTGATTAGACTTGATGCTGTTAAAGGTCTCCCTTCTTTAAAGTTAGACAAAACCAAGGTTTGTGAAGCATGTCAAAAGTGTAAGCAAATCAAAGTGTCACAAAAAATGTTGGCACACTGTTCGACAACACATTGTTTTGAACTTTTACATATGGACTTGATGGGTCCTATGGAAACTGAGAGTATTGGTGGGAAAAAGTATTCTTTTGTTATTGTTGACGATTACTCTAGATACACTTGGGTAGAATTTTTAAAAGACAAATCAGAAACTTTTAATGCTTTTAAAATTCTTTATAAAAGATTCAAGACTGTTTTCAATACTAAAGCAAAGAGAATTAGGTCTGATCATGGTAGGGAATTTCAAAATGCTTTGTTTACTGAATTTTGTGAAAATAAGGGTATCATGCAAGAGTTTTCTTCACCAAAAACCCCACAACAAAATGGAATTGCGGAAAGAAAGAATAGGACTTTGCAAGAAATGGCTAGGGTTTTGCTTTTATCAAAATATTTATCTAAAAAGTTTTAGGCTGAAGCTTTAAATACTTCTTGTCATATTACTAATAGAGTCTATCTTAGAACTAATTCCAAAATAACCCCATATGAGATCCTTAACAATAAGAAACCAAATGTGAAGTATTTTCATGTTTTTGGTTTTGTTTGCTACATTTTGAATGATAGGGATCAATTGCATAAGTTTGATTCAAAAAGTGATAAAGGGTTCTTCTTAGGCTATTCTAGAAATAGTAAAGCCTATAGAATCTATAATTTGAAAACTGACATTGTGCAAGAATCAGTTAATGTTGTGTTTGATGATGATTCTAGTCTTACAGAAACAAATTTTGAAGAGGATATTACTGATTTGGTTGAAATTTCAAAACCTATAGATTCTGACCAAAATAGAAATGTTGCTCAAAATGCGCCAACATCTGAGACAACATCAACTAAAAATTCAGAACCTATAAAGTATCCAAATATTTTTGATAAAACTCCATCTTCACGCATACTGAAAAATCATCCATCAAATCAAATCATTGGAGAACAATACTCTGGAGTTCAAACAAGAGGGAAGATGAGTGTAAGTAATGTGGTAAGAACCATATGCATGTCTTCTAAATGCAATCTTGTGAACCATGAATGTTACCATTCTTTAGTTGAGCCTAAAAATGTTGATGAAGCATTAAAAGATGAGAATTGGATAAATGCCATGCATGAGGAATTAAATCAATTTGAGCGTAATGAAGTATGGACTTTAGTTCCTAGACCCGAAAATGTTAATGTGATTGGAACTAAATGGATATACAAGAATAAAACTGATGAATCTGGCAATATTATTAGGAATAAGGCTAGATTAGTTGCTCAAGGCTATACTCAAGTTGAGGGAATTGACTTTGATGAAACATTTACACCTGTAGCTAGAATTGAGTCTATAAGACTATTATTTGCAATTGCATGTTTCATTAATATTAAATTGCATCAAATGGATGTTAAAGATGCTTTCTTAAATGGCATTTTAAATGAATAAGCATATGTTGAGCAACCTAAAGGATTTGAAAATTCAGATTTTCCTAACCATGTTTTTAAATTGCAAAAGGCTTTATATGGTCTTAAACAAGCTCCTAGAGCTTGGTATGGTAGGTTAACTGATTTTCTTATTCAAATTGGTTTTGTAAGAGGAGAAGCTGATAGAACTTTATTCATCAAGCATGTTAATTCTAAAATTTTGATTGCACAAATATATGTTGATGACATTGTTTTTTGTTCTACATGTGATTATATGTTGAAAGACTTTGTGAATGAAATGACATCAACATTTGAAATGTCCATGGTTGTTGATTTGAATTACTTTCTAGGTATTCAAATCAAACAACTTAAAGATGGAATTTTCTTTTCACAAAGTAAATATGCAAAGAATTTGGTTAAAAGATTTGGTTTAGAAAGTGCTAAACACATGAAAACTCCTATTGGATCATCTAAAAAATTGTCTAAAGATAATGTTGGCAAAAATGTTGACCCAACATTATATAGATCGATGATAGGAAGTCTTTTATACCTAACTGCTAGTAGACCGGACATTATGTTTAGTGTATGTTTATGTGCAAGATACCAAGCTGATCCAAAAGAGTCACATTTAAATGCAGTCAAAAGGATTATCAAATATGTTGCCGACACATGTGATCTTGGTATTTGGTATAGCAAAGATACTAACAATTCCTTGCTAGGTTATAGTGATGCTGATTGAGCAAGTGATAGTGATGATAGAAAGAGCACGAGTGGAGATTGTTTCTTCATGGGAAACAACTTAATCTCTTGGCATAGCAAGAAGCAAAATTGTGTTTCTCTATCGACGACCGAGTCAGAATATATTGCAACAGGGAGTTGCTGTACTCAATTACTTTGGTTAAGAAAAATGTTTGATGATTATGGTTTAAATTGTGAAATGCTCACTGTTATGTGTGATAACACTAGTGCAATTAATATCTCAAAAAATCCTGTGCAACATTCTTTAACTAAGCATATTAATATAAGACATCATTTTATTCGAGATCTTGTAGAGAAAGAAATTGTGAAGTTAGAATATATTTCTACTGAAAAACAATTTGCAGACATTTTTACAAAAGCCCTTAATGACCAAAGATTTTCATCTCTTAAGAAATCTCTTGGTCTATGCACTATTAATTAAATTCATGACGAGTGTTGTAGCAAATGGTGACAGAATTTGTGGCAACATTTTTTAGTTCTCATAATTTTGACTAAGTATTTTTATATTTCAGTTACTTTATAACTTGATTAGATGTGTTATTATTTTCGAGCATACATTTTGGAACATTTTGAAAGTCCTGGACACACATCTCTTAAATGCCTGTAAAAATATTCACTAAAAGATGCTAAATCACTGAGTAAATATGGGACACGGAGCTCGCGACTACGATGCTCTCTTTTAAAGGGTGATGAAAATTGCGTCAATTTGTTCATAATCCATTGAGTAACTATGGGACACGGAGTTGACTACTACGATGCTCTCTTTTGAAAAGATGGATCAATATGAACTAAAATAGTGTTTTGTAAAAAACAAAAATTATTGGGGCAACACTAATGAAGCAAATTCATGTAAAATCCGTGTTGAGATGTGTGTGTGCCGACATATTTGACAACATTTGTTAGGGCACGAAAATTTTGACTAAGTCTTGGATAGTTATTTATTTTCTGAATTTTTAATTTTATTAAGTCTTAATTATGTGAATTAATTCTCTGAATTTATTTAATTAATTATGTGTAGTAATGGGTAGTTATTTATTTTTATTTCCTAAACTTCCCACTTCCTTATTTTTCGAAATGATGGGTGGTGTTTTACACCACCACATCATAATTATGGGTAGTGCTCTTCAAGCTGATAAATTCAAAAATAACTTCCAATTCACATCTCTATAAATTAGATCTCATTTTGCATATCATTTGTGCCTTATATCAAATATTATCTTAGTTAATCAAAGTGTTTGCATTATTTAAGAAAAGGTATTATTTGTTCTCTTGTGTAGTATTACTTCTTCTTCCTCATTATATTTAAGTTTAAAATTTATTATATTTTGATTATTTTGATATTTTTTTCCCTCTCTGAATTTGATTAGATGCCTGCGAATGAAAGCTCTGCATCTTCACAATCATCACACTCGAAACCAACAATCCAAGAAAACCCTCTACAAATCCTTGCTTCCATGGCTACCTCACCAGAATCCCAGAATACGGCCGAAAATGCTTAGGTATCGACACCAACATCGCCGTCGATTACCATTGGCTCGATGGAGGTTCCCATACCTACTGCTTCTAAACCACTTATCTTCACAAATCCACTCTCAATCCAAGCCGAAATAGCTCCTTCTTCTTCCATTACACCTATTATTGCTGAATCTTCCAAACCCACACCAAAAGAGCTTGAAACTTGTCCGATTGAAATCAAACTTCCAGTGGATGCGACAATGGACGAGATGGTTGCTGCTTACAATCAGCTCTGCCTACAAACGACTACCCCTGTAATCGTTGTGGGGGAGAGTGTGATTGACTTAGACCCGGTGAAAAGAATGGCGCACCCTGAAGATTATGTCGATGAAAGAGCTACAGAGGAAGAAACTGACTCGGACATTGGGTCCGGCGACTCTGAAGGCTCCAGTGAATCTTTGCAACTGGGAGAACGGCTCCAAAACGTTCGCAATCGTGGGCGTGGGAAAACTACCTATCGTGGTGGTAAACGTAGGGTTTCCTACAGAACAATGGGGAAAAGAGTGACCTATTCTGAGAAGAGGAGAAAGGTACTTGAAGATGGGATTGCTTCTAACCCCATCAAGGTCTTTGGCGAGAATGAAGAAAAAAAAGCCTCCCCTGCTCCAACTAGAAACAAAGAAAGCTCAGAGGAGACTGATTCAAGTATGAACATTCCTTTAAATCAGTACATAGCAATGAAAAGATCATCAAGAAAGGAGACAGAGAAAGAAAAGACTGTTCTGCACGATGTTCTCGTAAATGTTGCTGAAGATGTTGCCTCTCCGATGGCAACATCAAGGTCTGAAAGCTCAGAAGATGATGAGCAACATACTGAACAACACTCAGATTCATCTTATCAAGAGGAGATTCAGGTACATTCTAACTCTAGTAATGATGATGATGATGCTAGGTCTGATAAGGATGAGGAGTACCATAATGTTGATAGCAAGAGATTTAAGGAGATTAGATCTAGGCTGTTGATTACTGAGAAGTTGATCAAAGTTTCTGATTTTGAAAAACTTGGAATAGTCAAATACTTGGAGGATAGGATGCTGTTATACTCTGTGACATGTGCTAAACCATATTTTGTTCAGTGGATTTATGAGTTTTATGCTAACTTGCATGCACATACTGGAAGGGAAAACTCTAAGTTCTATGGCACCACTTGGTTTAGGAATGTGAAAATAATGTTGAATCCCAGGGTAATTAATGGTGTTCTGAAATCTGTAATTGAAGATATGAATGCTGTGATTTCTGTGCTGACTGGTGGTTTGGTATCTACTTGGGTGAATAGGATTAGTGCTTCCAAACTGACAAGTTTGTTCTCTATCCTGCATAAGTTGGTTGTATATAATTGGTTGCCTTCAACTAATACTACAATTTTGACAAAAGAGCAAACTGTCCTTTTGTACAAAATTCATATTAAACAGTTCGATTTGGGGCAAACAATATTCAGAAATATGATGAGCTATACTGGTACTATCTCTGGGAAAGGGTTGCTACCCTACCCATGTTTGATCTCATTGTTGCTAGAAGATAAAGAATTTGATAGGCCAGAGACTGAAACAATCAGCAGTTTCCAAGAAAGCTTCAGAATCTCTCACACCTTGCTCAGTGGACCAAGGGTGATTGATGTTCCTTTACCCGGTGTAAATCCAGCCAACTCAGCTCAGAATCGACCTTCTACCTCAAATGCTGCTGAACATGTTGGCAACATTAATGCCAACATGTCACCTGGATGATCCATTCTTTCTATCCAACTAACTCCCTCTTATATTCTTGATCAAATTTCCTCTTTGCAGACCACAATTGATAATTTTCTGGCAAATGTGGAGGATTTGAAAATTAGAAAAGTATTTTGGGAGAATCTCCTTTCCACTCCAACAGGGGGAGTAGCTCTTGATGTTGATGCACGCACAAATTCTGGGGGAGTACAGTTACAAGATATGGAGGTTGATGTAGATCCAGTAGAACCAGGAAATGAAGTTGTTGCTGACAGTGCTATTCAAGATGATGACAACATATTAAGGCAGGCTGTTGCAGACACTATTGCTGAGGTGGTTGCTGATGAGATTGGGGTTACACAACCTGTTGGGAGAAATCCTAGCAGTCCCTGCCTTGGAGGCGAGCTGCGCTCAAGTCCACTCGTTCACTCGATTAAAGGCATAGTTGCGTGCCGCCCGTGGCGCTGAAGCTAGATATTGGGTTTAAAGGAATTGATTGTACTACTCATACCAACAAGGTGCATCTTCTTTTCTGGTTCCCATTGTGAAAGAACTCTAAAGTTAAGTGTGCTTGGCTTGGAGCAATTTCATGATGGGTGACCCCCTGGGAAGTTCTCAGGGTGCGTGCGAGTGAGGACATAAGCACGCTAGAAAAGACCTGTGTTGGTTTGCGAGGATAGTACATCAGTTCTACTCAGCGCAACCGATCCAACAATTGGTATCAGAGCACATGTCACGGGTTTGAGTCCCCCATGGCGCAAATAGTGGTATGTTTGACTTCAAGTCAGGCTACTGCTAGGGGGGGGATTGTTGGGAGAAATCCTAGCAGTCCCTGCCTTGGAGGCGAGCTGCGCTCAAGTCCACTCGTTCGCTCGATTAAAGGCATAGTTGCGTGCCCCCCGTGGCGCTGAAGCTAGATATTGGGTTTACAGGAATTGATTGTACTACTCATACCAACAAGGTGCATCTTCTTTTCTGGTTCCCATTGTGAAAGAACTCTAAAGTTAAGCGTGTTTGGCTTGGAGCAATTTCATGATGGGTGACCCCCTGGGAAGTTCTCAGGGTGCGTGCGAGTGAGGACATAAGCACGCTAGAAAAGACCTGTGTTGGTTTGCGAGGATAGTACATCAGTTCTACTCAGCGCAACCGATCCAACACAACCTATTCCTGATGATATCCTGAGTCCAGTCAAATAAAAGATTAGATGATGCAGTTGAACAGCAAGATGATGTTCAAAGTTGAGCTTGTGTGATGATGAAGTTCGAAGTATGGGGGAGTTTGTGCCGGTACTTGTGGATGCAGCTGTTGATCTCTATCTTCAGCCCTTCTCCTCTCCTTTACTTCATTTGAATTTTCATTATTATGCTTAGACTCTACTTTTATTTTAAAGTTGTAATAGTTGATAGCCTAAAAAACAGTTCTTAGATTAAGCTATTCTATTTCTTGTTTTGCTAGGTCTAAAGCATTTTTTGTATGCTTTATGAATCTTCTCTATTTGTTTTTTAATATGCTTATAATTGTGTTTTGGTTTATGGTTATCATTTTGGTCTATAAGCACCTTATATTGTGCTTTATGTCCGGAAAACTTGTTTTGGTTGATAGTTAACCTTTTGGTCCATAAGCACCTTATGTTGTGCTTTATGTCCATAAAACTATGCTTTTACTTGCTTTATTTTATTTGGTTCGAATAAAATTTTTCATCACTTCGTTTGATGAAAATTTTATCATTTCGTCTACATAACTCTGATCAACTCTAATCAAATTTATTTGATTATGATCAACATCAGTGTGTTGTAGTAGAAAGGCCAAATTGGGGGAGATTGTTGATGTTGAAAGAATGTTAGGAAATGTGTTGCCATCATTTTAGACAATATCAGAATTCGCCCTTTCTACTAACTTTCCTAATGATTTTTCCATGTTATATTATTTGTCTAGGTATGGAAGTTGAAGACGTGAAGGTCCCAGAAGGTTCTAGAACGTCAGGCGGTTCCATTGCTTGAGTAGAGAGATATCCACAAACTTGGAAGTTATCATTATGGGCTGTTATTTTGAAGCCCACTACTTGACTTCATTATGGAGTGGAGAGCTCATTATCTACGTCTATAAATAAAGCACCACTTCATCATTTCAAAGTATGACCGAAAAGTATAATTCATAGTTGAACGGATCATGTGTCATTCACTACATTCTAGGTTATACACGGTTCATCAGAATGTTGGGAACATTAGTCTTGGCATTATTCACAACATTCATTGTTTGATCTAACAATCAGTTCGGCTGAACATAGACATGTTAGGTTTTGTTTAGGTCTATTCTTATAGGTCTTGTGTAACGCCCCGGTTTTCCAAAATGCAATTTCGTCATTCTAGAAACCCGAGTCATCACTTAGTGACTGAAAATCCATACTATTTTTTTTTCTTTTAAATATGAAACACTTTTAATGACATTAAATAGATAGCGGAAGCAGATGTTTTGTTAAAAGAATACATGTACAACGGAAAGATAATTTTTTTGTTATGAAAGACGCGGTGGCCATTTTGATGATTTACTATGCTAGGATCTTTATAAAAAGTTTGGCACAAAATAGACTACAAAATAACTATCATTCATTATTATCCAGAGATTTTATAACTGTTCTTCACTTTGGCATATTTCTAAAGTCGTAATAAGAGTTATCATCCTTAACTCCTTTTCTTTTGATGCATGATAAAATACCAATACAGGAAACCGTATCACTCTTCCACTGGCACGAACTCCACCTCGTCATATCCTGAAAAAGATTTATAAATAGGGGTTGAGATTTGAATTCTCAGTGTGGGCGACCTGTACGCTACTATACAGATTGGCAGTACGCAAACGTATCATTTTGTAAAAACATTTTTCATAGCCACAAAGGCTCATCATTCATCATATAGCCCTCAGGCTCTGTCCACCGTGGCGCCTAGCTACACAAGCCAGACCACTACATATCATTTGAGATAT
>JAPKLY010003421.1:0-18821 GCA_026898435.1 Prunella vulgaris | reverse complement strand
TTTGTATAAATTTATTATCTATGGTGATTGAGTCTATGGGTGTTACATCCTATCCCCCTTAAAGAAATTTCGTCCTCGAAATTTAAAACATACCATGAGCGAACACTTCTGCGTATTTGGTACGTATCTTATCTTCACGTTCCCAAGTCGCCTCTTTTTCGCTATGACGGTTCCATTGCACTTTGACCAACGCAATGTCCTTGTTTCGTAATCGGTGAACTTTTCTTTCCAAGATTGCCAACGGCTTTTCTTCATAACTTAAATTTTGATTTATTTCCAGTGTCGAGTAGTCAATGACATGTTCTGGGTCTTGAACATATTTTCTCAACATAGAAACATGGAAAACATTATGAACACTTGCAAATTCAGGAGGTAGTGCTAGTCGATAAGCCACATCACCAACTCTCTCAAGTATTTCAAATGGCCCTACATACCTTGGTCGTAATTTACCCTTTTTCCCAAAACGTACAACTCCTTTAGTGGGGGAAACCTTGAGAAAAACTTTTTCTCCTTCATTGAATTGCAAGTCCTTCCTACGCTTGTCAGCGTAAGATTTCTGTCTATCTTGGGCTATTTTGATTTTCTCTCGTACGTTCTCAACCACTTCTATGGTTTCTCTCAATATTTCTGGACCCAACAACTTCTTTTCTCCAACTTCATTCCAATACAATGGCGAACGACACTTTCTCCCGTATAACGCTTCATATGGTGCCATTCCAATGGTCGATTGGTAACTGTTATTATACGCAAATTCTACCAAAGGAATAAAATATTCCCAACTATTACTCAAGTCAAGTATACACGCTCGCAACATATCTTCCAAGATTTGAATCGTTCTCTCCGATTGTCCATCAGATTGAGGATGATAAGCCGTACTAAAGTTTAGCTTCGTTCCCATATCCTTTTGCAAACTTTTCCAAAACTCCGATGTAAACCGTGTATCTCTATCTGATACAATCGAAACTGGTACACCATGCAACCTTACAATCTCTCGAATATAAGTTTGTGCATATTGTTCCATCTTGAAAGTTGTCTTTACTGGAAGAAAATGTGTAGATTTTGTTAAACGATCCACGACGACCCAAACTGCATTATTTCCTTTGATCGTTCTTGGTAATCCAGTAACAAAATCCATTGTTACATGCTCCCACTTCCACTCTGGAATCTTAAGTGGTCGAAGTAACCCCGATGGACGTTGATGTTCTGCTTTTACTTGTTGACAGACCAAACATCTTTCCACAAATTCAGCAATGTCTTTCTTCATTCCGTTCCACCAAAACATTCTTCGTAAATCATGATACATCTTGGTGCTACCTGGGTGAGCAGTATAAGGTGTACTATGAGCTTCTTCGAGTATTATTTTCTTAAGCGTCCTATCTCCAGGTACACAAATTCTTCCTTCATAACACAGTGCTCCATCCTCAGCCACTGTGAAACTTTTACCCTCCCCTTTGAGGGTACGTTCTTTTACTTTACTTAAAAACTCGTCCTTGAACTGCTCCTTTTTTATCATGTCCCTTAAATTTGGTTGTACCACTAACGATGCTAAAATTATTTCGATACGTCTTGGTGGAGATACAACCTCAATTTTCATTTCTGCAAACTCCTTGACTAACTGTTCCTGCTCAGTTAGTATATTTAACACACTCCTTGTTTTCCGACTTAAAGCATCGGCTACCACATTAGCCTTACCTGGATGGTAATGAATGGTACAGTTGTAATCCTTTACTAGCTCCAACCATCTTCTTTGTCTCATGTTCAACACTTTTTGTGTGAAAAGATACTTCAGACTTTTATGGTCCGAGTAGATTTCACATATCCCTCCGTATAGGTAGTGTCGCCATATCTTAAGTGCGTGAACAACAGCGGCTAACTCCAAATCATGAGTGGGGTAGTTCAACTCATGAGTCTTCAATTGCCTTGAGGCATAGGCAACCACTTTACCCTGTTGCATCAAAACACATCCCAATCCTTGCTTCGATGCATCACTATATATCACAAAATCCTTAGTGGGATCTGGAATTGTCAATACTGGAGCTGATGTAAGCCTCCTTTTGAGTTCCTGAAAACTTGCCTCACACTTTTCACTCCATTCATACTTTTCTCCTTTCCTTGTTAGTCGCGTCATTGGTCCGGCTAATTTTGAAAATCCTTCAATAAATCTTCGATAATATCCAGCTAAACCTAAAAAACTACGAACCTCGTGTGCATTCGTAGGTGTTTTCCACTCATTAACAGCTTCCACCTTTGCTGGATCAACTTCAATTCCTTTAGTTGTAATCACATGTCCAAGAAAGGTAACTCGATTCAACCAAAACTCACACTTCTTAAATTTCGCATACAACTTTTCCTTGCGAAGTGTCTCCAACACAGCTCTCAGATGTTCCTCATGTTGTTCTTCATCCTTTGAGTATATCAAAATGTCATCTATGAACACGATAACAAATCAAACCAAAAACGAATGGAAGACTCGATTCATCAAATCCATAAACACTGCTGGAGCATTACTTAATCCGAACGGCATCACTACAAATTCATAATGGCCATAACGAGTTCTAAACGCAGTTTTCATGATATCACTTTCTTTGACCTTTAATTGGTGATATCCCGATCGAAGATCAATTTTTGAAAATACTCCAGCTCCTCTCAATTGATCGAACAAGTCTTCAATTCTTGGTAGTGGGTACTTGTTCTTAATTGTGAGTTTATTCAACTCTCTATAATCGATGCACATCCTTAATGTCCTATCTTTCTTCTTAACGAACAAAACAGGTGCTCCCCATGGTGACACGCTGGGTCGGATAAAACCCAAGTCTAACAATCCTTGTATTTGGACTTTCAATTCTTGTAATTCTTTCGGAGCCATTCTATAAGGAGCTTTTGATATTGGTGCTGCTCCAGGTACCAAATCGATGGTAAATTCCACTTGCCTATTGGGTGGAACTCCAGGTAGATCCTCCGGAAAGACATCTGCATATTCTCGAACAATTGGCACGTCTGCAACACTTACTTCCTGTTCTTGGTTTCCCACAATGTTGACTAGGTAACCTTGGCAATCATTCTTTCTTAGCATCGTCAATGCCTTCATCGAACTTATCAAACGTGGTACGGTCCTAGACTTAACACCGTAGAAGACAACTTCCTTTTTGCTAGGCAAACGTAAGGTCACTTCTCTTTCCCGACACTTAATGTCAGCTTGGTATTTACTAAGCCAATCCATCCCAAGGATAATATCAAAATCGTTCATGTCTAGCACATATAGATCAACTTCTAAACTATGTTCGTTCACATCTATTCTAGCATTCTCAACCATTGAGAAAGAACTTATAGTTTTCCTAGATGGTATATTGATCACAAGTGGATCTCCTATACTTATGCCCTTAGTTTTAGTCAAAGCATGAAATTTCGTAGACATGAATGAATGTGTAGCTCCAGTGTCCAAAAGCACAAACGCAGGTATATCTAAAACTGTAAGCATACCTGTCATAGTGCCTGGTTGTTGATCAGCTTCCTCTTGAGTCATTGCAAACATTCGAGCTCTACCACCTGTTCCAGAATTCGGCCCCTTTCCGCCTCCTACATTTCTTTTCCTTGGACAATCAGCAATTGTATGTCCACTCTCTTTGCACCAGTAACATATGTTCTGTCCCATCAAGCATTCTCCAAAGTGCTTCCGGCCGCAGTTTTTACAAGTTGGCTTGTCTGCACTCCCTTTGGGCGCTGCAATACTAGTAGTTCTCCCTTGCTTGTTAGAAGTAAAATTTCTGTTTTGACCTCCGCCATTCCATTTTCGTTTCCCTGAAGATTCTACTACATTCTGTTTTGGATCATCCATTGCTATACTAGCAGCTATCTCTTCTGCCCGCTCAAAAGTTTCTGCTAAGGTTGTGAGCCCTTGTCCTGAAATCACATTCCTTATTTCAGAACGCAATCCGTACCTAAACCTTCGTGCCTTCTTAAGCTCAGTATCCACTAGATGTGGAGCAAAACGACTCAAGTCACTAAATTTTCATTCATATTCCTCAACAGTCATACTTTCCTGCTGTAGATTAAAAAATCCAGTCTCCTTTTGCACCTGAAAGGAGGGTGGACAATATTTTTCTGTGACAATCTCACGAAATCTTGCCCAAGTTAGTTCATTTCGTTCTGCTGTAGGCCTCATTCGCCAGTATGAGGTCCACCATATACGTGCATCTTCCTTTAGCTGGAACGATGCACATGCCACTTTCTGGGCATCAGTACACCTCACCAATCCTAGGATACCCTCCAAAGACTCCATCCATTCCTCAAGAGCAGATGGTCCATCCCTACCATTAAAAGTAGGAGGCTTAAATTTAATGAATTGTTCCACAACTTGGAGATGATCTGCTTGCGGGTGTGGAGGCTGTGGGACTTGGGGGTTCTGAGGGGCATTCTGAATATTCCGAAGTAGAGCAGCCACATCAGCTAAATTAATATTTTCCCCTTGTGGCTGATTTGCACCAACCGCTGCGTGATTCGGGTTAGGCGCATTTTGTGTTCTAAGCATCCCAACCAAATCTGCTAATGTGGAATTCTCATTACGAGGTGGATTTTCATCACCACTAGCTAATGGGGGATTGTTAAGATTCCTACGCTTAGGTGGCATTTTCCTACAGAAATACGAGAGTTTTAGTTCAAAGAATACAACCATCGTAAATTCCCTGAATATCCCTCTTATCAATCACCATAGTTCTTATTATTAAAACTCATACAATTGATCTCATTCACTATATCATACCCAACATAGCATAACATATATCATACAATCATTCTTTTCCAAAATCAAGGGATAGCTTAGTGTATAAAATTTAATATCATACCTTGGAGTTGAAACGGTGAGCGGTGGTGGATGCCATGACATACAAATATAGAATACATAATGATTTTCCCAAAATAAGACTCTGAAGAATATATAATTTTTTTTTCAAGTCTACAAGAACGTAGACCTGCTCTGATACCATACTGTCACATCCCTATTTTTATAAACCTTTTTTTTAGACCAAATTATATAAAAATACATTGAAGAAACAATAAGAAAAAAAAAATTAAATGGACGTATTTATCTTTAGAATTTGCAGCGAAAATAATTAATATATAAGCAAAATACATTAGTACTTAGATTATCAAAATATAGTATATTCTGTCGTAGTTAAAGTAATAAGCACATACTTAAATTATCTATGCGATGCGACTCGCAATACCAAAAACTGTCAAATCCAAACTTAACATCGTAGTATATTAGAAAACCACCATGAACTAATTTATTGATATTAAACACTATACAGCAAAACAGGCAATCCACCATTGCTCCACCGCTTTAATCTGCAAAATGTTAAATAATTTGGGATGAGCAACCAACTAGCTCAGTGGGATTCCCTTTGTCACAATTAAATATCACAAGTAAATCAAATCATCATCTCACATAACATGTATGCATGCATAAAGCAACGCATCTGTATATTGGCCAATCTGTATATTGGCCAATCTGTATATTGTGGAGTTGCCTCCAAGGAGCTTACCCTCCTGGACCGAAGTCTCAATCTATATACGGTGGAGTTGCCTCCAAGGAGCTTACCCTCCTGGACCGAAGTCCCCGCAAAGTTACAACGACCTTACCGCCGAAGCAACCCAATAATTCAATATATCATGTAGCAAGTAACAATAAAATTCACATGAACATTTAAAAGGGACAAAGCAAATAAAATCCCACCTTAAACCTTGATTGTCCTTGTAAATGTGTACTTTACTTAAAGCGAGAGTTGCTCAACGCCTAAAATATTTAAATAAAACTAGAATTATTGCCAATACTTTAAATGAGTCTAAAAAAAATAATTAATAAATAAATAAATAAAATAAATAATTAATAGTATCTTAACTCATAATTAAATATATTATCAAATATATTATACATATACATCGATTAAATTCATAAAAAAAAACAATAATAAGAATATATTACATCTAAAACTAATAATTATATTAATAATTAAATAAAAATAAATAAAACTAAAAAAATGTGAACTGTAAAAATTTAATAAAAAAAAAACAAATCATGATGAGGATAACAAGATTTACCAGAGAAGAGAAGATACTACGGCGGTGCTGCGAAACAGGGGAAAAGAATTTGGCTATTATAAGTTTCCAATGGAACGGCGACGATGGTCAAGTAATATGATGGAAATTGATTGATTCTTTTTTTTTTTTAAAGCATGCTGAAGAGAGATTTTGAGGGAAGCCAGAGATAAGAAAGAAAGGTAAATAGGATAAGGGTCAAATGATTAAAAAAGATAAGAACCTATATATACGAATGACGTTGAGATAATGATCACTCCTTTTTTCCTTTTTCTTTTTCTTTTTATTTTATTACCAAAAGCTAATTAAGGATATTGGGACTAGCATGAGTTTCGAAAGTACATATGTATATGTATACTAGTTTACATAATATTTATTTAATTATAAAACCCTTAACAAATAAAATTAAACAAATAAATAAGTAAATAAATAAATAGTATTAAAATAATAAAATACCACATGTATATATTATTATATAAGCACATTTAAAAAAAAACTAATACTAATAATAATAATAATAATAATAATAATAATAATAATAATAATAACATTAACAATAATAATAATAATAATAATAATAATAATAATTTGTATAAATTTATTCTTTATGGTGATTGAGTCTATTGGTGTTACAAATATCATCAATAATAGGAATCTCATAATCAATGCAAGCATGAGGATGACCAATAGAAATTTTAGCATTGATAAAATATCGAATAGAAAGAGTTTTGTTCTCCTTAAAATAATCATCATCTTTATCTTCCACATTCCCTTCTTCCCCTATGATTTCCACTTCCCTTTCTTGCTCAACTTCATCAACTAGATTACCCCCATCTTCCTACTTCAATTTTTCTTCTCAAATCTCACAGGCTTGTTGGCTCAATTGCTCCAATTGAAGCTCCAAGCTCTTGATTTGATGACTTTGAAACATGCAAATTTCATCAAACTTTTTGTTGGTCTCCTCAAAGCGTCTTTCGTCTGCCATTCTCATCTCTTCCAATTGCTTGAGAATTTGAGCTAGAGCCTCATGTTGATGAAATAAGTTAATCCGAGCGTTCAAGGAAGTAATTGACATAAACCCAAGTGACATGTCCCAAGAGAATTGACCCAAGATGAGAAGATCAGAGCAATGGAGCCAAGATACAGTTGGAGTAAACTGAAATCAATGAAGAAGATGAAAAATTACATTTATAGTTCAAAAGAGGAGTGCGGCTATGAAAACTCCAAGAAGGCGAGCAGCTGCACCTGCTCGCCCTAAGGAGCTGCTCACCTCCTATATGCAGTAGGAGGCGAGCAGGTAGTGTAATTTTTGTGAGTGGCGATCAGCTCACCTGCTCGCCCAACCAGCTGCTCGCTCCCTCAACCCTTTACAACCAGCCGCTCGCCACCTTCATATCTGATCGCCAAAGCGGTGCTTTAGTCATTTTTGGTCGATTTTCTTGTTATAATTATCCTGTATAAACGGTGATAGACACGTGTAAACACCCAGAAAGGCGTGGCAACATCCATGCCACCACCTACTTAGGATTTTCGCCTATAGATAGGCCATTTTTTAGAAATAAAACCAAGTTTTCACTGCCTTAACAAAGCTCTGTCGAAATCCTTCCAGAATTTGCACTTTACAAGTTCCAGTAAGCTTAATTCCTTGTTTCGTTAATGAAATCCAACTCGAAAGCCACATGAAAACGTGTTTTGCGAAGAATTCATTAACATTTTGGCGCTAGAAGGAGGCCTCGAACCTCCGCTTGGTGATTCATGAGTTACTGGAAAAAAATATGACAAAATCTGAATTCTTAAGAAATCCTTGTACCTGTTTGCCACCTGGCTTGAAGATCCTTGGAGCTGCTCGCCACTTTAGATTACTGGTTGTTTACCAACTTGGAAAGCTAGCTGTTCGACTCTTTTTTGAAATTAACACTAGCTGGTCGCTATCTGCTCACCTGTTGTTTTACCTGTTCATCTGCTATTTCACCTGTTCTACTGTTTAGTGGAAAGGAGCTGACATTACGTGAAATGTCGAGGGAAGTTTCTCAACCAAGGGTCACGTCGCACGAAAGGAACAACAATCATCAGAACAGGAGAACATCAATGCCTGAACAGTGAACAGCACTTCAGGATGCAGCAAACAATCTACCGCAGATGGAACGTACAGGAACCCCACCTGCCCAAGTGGGACAAAACTATATGCAAGGATTATCTGAACTGCTCCCCTTCTTACAAAGTCCAGGAGATATCTCTCGCATAACGGGCCTTTGTAGGGTATTGCAGCAACAGCAACAGCAGCAACAGGGAGCCGCTGGTCCTTCCGGGATGCAACCTGAACCCAGACCCATCCTTGAACGGGCAGTTCAGCGTCAACCCAAAATCGAGGCTAAAAGTGAACAACGACGAAGGCGAGAGGAACGAGGGAAGTAGAAAATAACGGATCTCCTGGGCCCATAGGGGAGATGGACACGAAGTGTGGTAGATGAGTCAAGTCACAGCAGTCCACGGAGTAGGCAGCCAGAGCGACAGGATGACAGATCATATGGACGGCCTATATCGGTGTCCTGTCATCCAACTCGTATACAGGAGGCACACCCAGAGAGACAGCAAACAGTACGTGAACGGCTGAGATGGCCGGCGTTAGAGCGACTGGGGCCTGAGGGCGTACAGAAGGCAACAAAAGTCCCCGCTAGGTCTCGCAAATGGACTTAGAGGGTATTATCACCCCACACAACGACTCCCTGGTCATAAGCGCGAACATAATGAATGTCAAGGTTCACAGACTACTGGTCGACACTGGAGCTTACACGAATATACTTTTCAAGAGCATACTGGACCAGATAGGGGACTTCGGATCCTATATTGAATACTGCAATCATAAAATCATAGGATTCGGGGAGGCTGTTACTATTCCCCTAGGCATAATACGTTAGTCTGTGGAACATGTATCGGTCGATGATCCCGATAAGAGGTTGACTCGGCAGGTTGATTTCCTAGTTGTAGACCAGCCATCCTCCTATAACGGGTTCCTCGGCCGACCCTTTTTGCACGAGTTCAAAGCTGCCTGCTCAACGTACTACTATTGCCTGAAATTCCCAACACCAAATGGCGCTGGTACAATAAAAGGCGATCAAAAGAAAGCCCGTGAATGTCTGCTTCAAATAAATCCATCGGATTCGCAAATAAACGTCATTGAGAGTTCTCCCGTATGAAGTAAACAAGGACCCAAGAAGTTGGCTGCTTCGCAAGACGAAGTAGTACCAATGGAGGTCGAATATTCAGAAAACGTACCGAGGGTAGAACCAAACCAAGACATAACAACCTTGGCGGAAATAGAAAATTCTTATCTACTCCACCTGCAACATTCGTGCCTGGATGGGAAGGACCGTTTTGTATTTCACGAAGTTGGTCGAATGGAACTTGCGATTTGGAAGATCTGGATGGAACACCTTCCTCGTACACTGGAATGTTGCTCATTTGAAAAAGTTTTATCAATAATGGATGTATGATGTACACTTGGTTACGCCAACGGCGAATGGAATGTGAAAGACAATCCTTTTTCGGTAAGCGATGACCAGGGAGGATTGCAGTCCTACTTGAAATTGCCTGAAAGTGGCTTTCTTGGTCAAATGCGCCCTTTGCCGAGCACGCTCCTCATAAAGCGACATAAAAGGTGTCAAAGACCATAAATGTCCTAAACGAGAGTGAAGCATCTTGCACTTCTTGAACGGGTAAGTTACGGTGTCAAACACCTAACACATCCCAAACAAGAATTGAGAATGATCGACCATTATAAGTCCACCCTAATTGGGCCGGCAGTGTTTAAAAATATTTATCCTAACGGACGCAGTGCGCGCTCCACAGGATAGCGAATTAAACACTCCAGAATAGCTCAGGATAAAAAAGTAAAATCCAACGGCAGCATAGTGCATGCTCCAAATGGATAGTAAAGCATAGAATCCCAAACGAGCTGATTAGCGTTTAAGTATGCATGTATTTTACCTATTTTGTGTATTATTTTGTGTACTATAATGTATTGTTTAGCGTATTTATATATAATTTCACACTTTCTAATTAGTTATAAGTATTTATGTTTTCTATTTAAATAAGAAGCATATGTATAATTCAACCTAACCATTATGTCTATTGTATATTGTTGAGGTCTTAAGTGGAGTTATATTTATCCAAATTTTATGATATTGAACACCTAAGACAATGTACTAAATACTTAAGACACTTTAGTGATCCAATTTTACATGTTTGGATTGTATTTGTACTCATAAGTGAAGACTCCAATTCTGTCCAATGTTTGGACTCAAAACACATTTTCGTATTTGAACAGTATCTGGAGCCTCACTAAACCAATTGAACCAATTCCAGTTGTATTTGATCACTAATTCGTTGCTCTACAACTTGTCTTCAGGGCTCAAGTGTCAAAAGTTCCGGCTTCAATGGTCAAAATGACAATCAATGCAGGGCTTCAAAATTCCGCCATCTCAGTACACATGTTGGGAAATAATTCACCATAAATCACACAAAAGTCCAATTTACACAAGACCAAATCCATTGGTTAGCCAAGAAATTCATCAAGACACAGTAGAAATATTAAAGGCGTTGATTTTGTGCAAGCTGAGATATCTGTTTTTCAATAGACCACCATAAATTCGCGGAGAAAAACAATCCAGTTTTACCAACTCCACTATTATGGTCATAACTCACAATCTAGAGATCCAATTTTGGAGATCTTAGATTCCTTGGAAAGCTAATCCAACGGCCTACAACTTTCATTCAGAATTCAAGATGAAATTCAGACGGTAAGGGCAATTAAATTACTGATGTTTACAGGCCACGTGAATTGGTTCCTAAAGTCTTCATGATTCACTATTTGGAGGCCTATATAAAGAGCCCTTTAGCAACCCTTGAAGGCATCCCATTTTCCTTGTAATCCTTCTATCTTAGTCTAGTATCTCTCTTAGAAATATGAGTTCTTATTGTATTAGTATGAGTAGCTAAATATTTTACTAGAGTTAGGGATGAAGCTTTAGTAAAGTATTAGTAATGTTCTTGGTTATTCAATAAAGATTTTCAAAGTTTTAATCCTTTAGTCATTTGAAGAGTTTTTAAGAGAGGTTTTGATGTGTCATTACTTTGATTTGTTGTAGACTTATTGGCACAACAAATGCTTAGTTTTACATATCAACTATTGATTTTATAAACTTGTTCGAATTTCTAAAGGTACTTTTCAAAAGTATTATATGTGCTCAAAGTTATATCTTCCGATTGAAATCACTTGATTGTTAGATTTCGATTGAGTTATCAAAGATAACCAAGATCATAACTCTAGTATTTTTATCTAAAGTGGAATCCCGAAGCTCTAGTATTTTGTTACTTTATTTAAACCTCTCAACTAGATAATATCTTTTTCTTCCAAATCTCCCTGTGGTTCGACACTCGGTCTCCCGAGAAATTTTATTACTTGAAATTAACCTACACTTGGGTACGTAACTCTCAAGGAGCTATCAAGTTTTTGGCGCCGTTGCCGGGGAGGTTTTGCGGAGAACAAATCCATCGGTTGTGAGGTTTATCCTCACAAGTTTGTGAGTTCTTCTCTCTATCTCTCTACTGTATTATATTTATTTGTATGCATAATTGGACTCGTGATATTATAAGTGGTCGTTTAATAAGAGGTTATAACATTAATTTTAGAAATATTGCATCAAGTATGGCAGACAATGAAAGTGTTGATGGAGATAATGTTCAAAACCAAAATGATTTTGAAAGACGCAATAATGAAAATTTGCATGTGCGTTCTATGCGTGAATTTATTGAACCCCAACGAAATTCGGTTCCATCATGCATAGTGTACCCTCAAGATGCAGATAATTTTAGGTTTAAACATGGTATGATTCAATTGCTCCCTAATTATCATGGTTTTGACTCTGAAAATCCTTACTTGCATTTAAAAGAATTTGAAGAAATTTGTGAAACATTTAATGAACCAAGATGTACTCAAGAAGCTATTAAGCTAAAGTTATTTCCTTTTTCTCTTAAAGATAAAGCAAAAACTTGGCTTAATTCTCTTAAACCAAACTCAATTACATCTTGGCAACAGATTCAAACTGAATTTTTGAAAAAATTCTTCCCGATTAATAAGACGAATGCGTTAAAAAAAGAAATCAAGAATTTTTTCCAAAAGAGTGATGAGCAATATTTTAAATGTTGGGAACGTTTTAAGGATTTATTAAATGTTTGCCCTCACCATGGTTTTGAAACTTGGAGAACCGTAAGTTTCTTCTATGAAGGTTTAAACGCTGAAACAAAACAATTTGTGGAAATGATGTGTAATGGTGAATTTTTGGATAAAAATCCTGATGATGCACTTGAGTATTTAGACCATCTAGTTGAAAAAACTCAATCTTGGTATAATGAAAATACTTCTGAAGGCTCAATTAGATCGAAGCTTGAAAATTCTAAAGGAAAATATAATTTAAGTCAAGAAGACGATCTAAATGCTAGAATTGAAAGTTTAACTAAACAAGTTGAAAGTTTGCAACTAAAGAAACCTAAGGAAGTAAAATTTGTGCAAAATGATGACATATGTGAAATTTGTGCCATTAATGGACATGTAACTAATGAATGCCCACAAATTCCTATTTTCAAAGAGATGTGTCATGAACAAGTAAATGCATTATCTAATTTTCAAAATTCATATCCATCAGCTTTTTCTGAAACATACAACCCAAATTGGAAAAATCATCCAAACTTTAAGTGGAAAAATGAAAGTGTGTTACAACCTTTTCCCACCCAGAAAAACCCCAATTCCAATTTCACCCAACATAATAAACCACATATAAAAAGCCTTGAAGAAACTTTACAAGCCTTTATGCAAGGACAAACAACCGTCAACAACCAAACGTCACAAGCCATCAATGATATTAAAAGTACATTATCTACTTTAACTAATTCCTTAAGAACAGTTGAGAAAGGAAAGTTTCCTGCCCAACCTCAACAAAATCCTGCTGGGCAATGTCAAAGTTCCTCTAATGCACCAGAAAATGTTAATTTTGTCACCACTTTACGAAGTGGAAAATTAATTGACAAAACAATCAACCTTGAGAAACAGGAAGTTGAGTCAACCCAGACCCCGAATAATGAAGATATAAATAAAGGAGAAGATGAAAATAAGAATTTAAACCCTATTAAGAAATCATCCACTGCTCCTTTTCCTAAAAGATTACACCCAATTAAGAAATTGGACCAAAACTCTGAAATATTTGAGGTTTTGAAACAAGTAAAAGTTAACATTCCACTACTAGATGCAATAAAGCAAGTTCCATCTTATGCCAAATTTTTGAAAGATTTGTGTACTGTAAAGAGAAAACTACATGTTGAAAATAAGGCATTTTTAACAGAGAGTGTAAGTTCAATTTTTCAACAAGAAACCCCTCCTAAGTACAAAGATCCTGGTTGTCCAACAATATCTTGTATTATTGGGAATACAAAAGTAGAACATGCACTTCTTGATCTTGGTGCGAGTGTTAACCTTTTACCGTTTTCTGTGTATAAACAACTGGATTTGGGAGAATTAAGGAAAACTACTGTCACACTTCAATTGGCAGATCGTTCTATAAAAATTCCAAGAGGTATAGTAGAGGATGTGTTAGTGCAAATTGATAAATTCTATTTTCCGGTAGATTTTATTGTTTTAGACACATGCCCAGTCTCAAATCCATCATCTCAACATCCAATCATTTTAGGAAGACCATTTCTTGCAACTTCTAATGCTTTAATAAACTGTAGAAATGGTGTTTTAAATCTTTCTTTTGGAAATATGACTTTGGAGTTAAATGTTTTTAACATTTCTAAGCAACCACAAAGTAATGATGAGGCTAATGAAATTGATGTAATTGAGACATGTACGCTTGAACAATTGATAACCTCATTTTCTGATCCATTAGAAAATTTGATAAATGATTGTGTCAATGATAACAGTTCGGAGTTTGATTCCATTCCTATGATTTCACAAGTTTCAAAGCTTAATGAATGGAAACTCAAATTTGAACAATTATCAAAGTCCGAAAAGGCTCCAACCCCTTCAAGCGAGCAACCACCAGTTTTAGAGTTGAAGCCTTTACCATCAAATTTGAAATATGCTTTTTTGGGTGCTAATGATACTTATCCGGTAATAATATCCTCTAAGTTAAGTTATGATCAAGAGCATAAATTATTAGAGATATTAAAGATTCACAAGCATGCGATAGGGTGGTCTATATCAGATATAAAAGGAATTAGCCCATTAATTTGCAGTCATAATATTTATTTAGAGGAAGATGCTAAACCCTCTAGGCAGATGCAACGAAGACTTAACCCGAATATGAAAGAAGTGGTGAGAAATGAAGTGATTAAGCTATTAGACAATGATATTATCTATCCTATCTCTGATAGTAAATGGGTAAGTCCTACTCAAGTTGTGCCTAAGAAATCTGGAGTAACTGTAGTAAAAAATGATAAAAATGAATTGATTCCAACTAGGACTGTTACTGGTTGGCGTGTATGCATTGACTACAGAAAATTAAATTTAATGACAAGAAAAGATCATTTTCCTTTACCTTTTATGGACCAAATTTTGGAAAGAATTGCTGGGCATGAATTTTATTGCTTCTTAGATGGATATTCAGGGTATAATCAAATTGCAATTGCACTAGAAGATCAGGAAAAAACAACATTTACATGTCCTTTTGGAACGTTTGCATATCGTAGAATGCCATTTGGATTATGTAATGCTCCAGCAACATTCCAAAGATGTATGGTAAGTATTTTCAGTGACATGGTTGAACGTTTTCTTGAAGTTTTCATGGACGATTTCTCTGTCTTTGGAAATTCTTTTGATGATTGCTTAATAAACTTGGCTAAAGTCTTAGCTAGATGTGAGGAGAAAAATCTTGTCCTTAATTGGGAAAAATGTCATTTCATGGTAACTGAAGGAATTGTGTTAGGCCACATTGTTTCATCAAAAGGATTAGAAGTTGACAGGTCCAAAATTGATCTAATAGCCAACCTACCAACACCAAAATCAGTTAAAGATATTAGATCATTTCTAGGACATGCAGGTTTTTATAGAAGGTTCATAAAAAATTTTAGCACAATTTCAAGACCATTATGCAACCTTTTATTAAAAGATATAGTATTCGAGTGGAATGACTCTTGTGAAAAGGCTTTTGTAACACTCAAAGAAATGCTCACTTCTACACCTATTATGCAACCTCCTGATTGGACTCTACCTTTTGAAATTATGTGTGATGCTAGTGATTATGCTGTTGGAGCCGTGTTAGGACAGAGAAAAGATAAGAAACCTTATGTGATATATTATGCAAGTAAAACTCTTAATAGTGCTCAAATGAATTATTCCACTACTGAAAAAGAATTACTTGCTGTAGTATTTGCACTAGAAAAATTTAGATCTTATCTTGTTGGCTCATCAATTGTTGTTTATACTGATCATTCGGCTTTAAAATATCTACTAGCAAAGAAAGATGCAAAGCCAAGATTAATTAGGTGGATACTTTTACTTCAAGAATTTGATATAATAATCAAAGATAAAAAAGGAGTGGAAAATGTAGTGGCCGATCACTTATCCAGACTTACATGTGATGAATCTTTCGAGGTAAGCCCCATAAATGACTCTTTTCCCGATGAGCAATTATTCACCGTGTCTAAAGGTCCATGGTTTGCGGATCTTGCTAACTTTCTTGCGACAGGTCAAATTCCAATTCATTGGAATGCTCAAGATAAAAAGAAATTTTTTAGGGAAGTAAGAAATTTCTTTTGGGATGACCCATATCTTTTTAAGTATTGTCCTGATCAAATATTAAGAAGATGTGTACCAGATAATGAAATTCAAAGCATAATAAATTTTTCTCACTCTGAAGCTTGTGGGGGGCATTTTTCAACAAGAAAAACCGCTGCAAAAATTTTGCAGTGTGGATTTTATTGGCCAACACTTTTCAAGGACACACATGAATTTTGTAAATCTTGTGATCGATGTCAGAGATTAGGGGGCATAAGTCGTAGAAATATGATGCCATTAAATCCTATCCTAACTGTTGAAGTATTTGATTGTTGGGGAATTGATTTTATGGGTCCTTTTAATCCACCATCTTTTGGTTATCAATATATTTTGGTTGGAGTCGACTACGTTTCAAAATGGATTGAGGCAATCCCTTGCAAAAATAATGATCATAAAATTGTTTTAAAATTTTTAAAGGAAAATATTTTTTCAAGATTTGGAATGCCTCGTGCAATTATTAGTGATGGCGGTTCACACTTTTGTAACAAACCTTTTGAGAATTTAATGAAAAAATATGGAATCCATCATAAAGTGTCTACCCCATACCACCCAAACACTAGTGGGCAAGCTGAACTCGCTAATAGGGAAATAAAACATATCTTGGAGAAGACAGTCAACTCAAATCGAAAAGATTGGTCAATCAGGTTAGTAGATGCACTATGGGCTTATCGAACAGCATTCAAAACAATACTTGGTATGTCTCCTTACCGACTTGTCTTTGGTAAACCATGTCATTTACCTGTTGAAATAGAACATAAAGCTTTTTGGGCTATTAAAAGGTTTAATTTCAATCTAGAAAAAGCTAGTACTTTAAGAAAATTTCAACTAAATGAATTGGAGGAAATCAGAAATGATGCATATGACAATTCTAGAATTTACAAAGAAAAAATGAAAGTGTTTCATGACAAGCACATTGTCAGGAAAACTTTTGAAATAGGGCAAAAAGTTCTTCTATATAATTCTAGATTACATCTGTTTCCTGGAAAATTGCGTTCAAAATGGTCAGGACCCTTTATTATAAGAACTGTATTTTCAAATGGAGCGGTTGAAATTGAAAATCCAAAAACAGGTGATGTGTTTAAAGTGAATGGACAACGTCTAAAAGCATATCTTGGAAATTTTAGTAAGGAGATTGAGTCAGTATCTCTTACTGACCCGACTAGTAATATTATGTGAATTTTATTTTTCCGGTATAAATGGCGGATTCGGTACTCCGTGACTTCCAAGTCGGTATTTCAGTTACCCACAAAACTGAATTGTAAAAAAAAAAAAAACTTCGAAAAAGAAAAAAAAAATACATAAAATAAAATAAAATGATAACACTCACTTTAAACGGTAACAATGATGAGTGTATCACCACCACTTATCCTACCAAACGGTCATGAACGGCTAGTTTTCAAAAAAAAATTCAAAAAAATTACTCTATAAATACCCAATTTTACTCCCATTTCTAAACACCCCTCTTCAAGTTATCATAAACTCAAACAACATGAGTAAAATCTTTCTCTCCATCATCACTCTTGCCTACTTTGTCATGCTTGCTATTTGCTATTTCAATGAAGAAGAAGAGTTCGGTACTTTACCTTGGATTGTTGCGGCAATTGCAATGCAATTTATAATGTTAGCTTGGGGAGTAGCATTTTTGTAATTGTAATGTAATTTCTTGTTGTTTAATAAATTTTTAATCTTTCATTTTGGAATAGGTCGACGAAATGGACACTATGGATGCGGCAATTGCCTCTTTAAATAAATGCTTTCCTTGCTTCATTAAAAAGGATTTGATTAAGATATATTATGCTCGATGTGAAAGATTGCGATTAATGAAGATTAAAGGAATACCACTCGATCTTCAATGGTTGATTGAAGCAAAGGTTAGAATTGGAGGTGAGTTACCTAATTCAATTGTTCCACGCGTGGTTGGTTTGGGTAAAAGTTCATTTTCTAAAAAACGAAGGGCTAAAAGAATGGGAGTTTGCTATAAATGTGCTAGATGGACGTGTAACACACGTTGTAAAAACATAGGAATGGCTTCCGATAATCGATTAAATAAAATAGATTTCATTATAAATGGACTGAGTAAGGGGTCAGTGGATAACCAATGGACCTCTGAGACGCATTATATTGGAATAGAGCAAAGAGCTTTAGTCGATTTAAGGATTGAATTAATAAAGGAATATGAACATTGTCTCGGGAATCTGACGTTAAAAGACCCTGTTTGCCAATTTCTAAGAAAATTGGATGGGAAGCATATCCTCGACTCATAGAAGGCGTTTAAGCCATTTCTGGACGTAAAACCAGAGGAAGATGTGAGCCACAATCACAACTACTGTCCCCAAGAGGGACCACAATCTCTTAACTTTCTTTTGACTTTTGTTTCATTTAATAGTATTTCTCGAATCGTATCAGGTACGTTTTTCATTTATCTTTGTCTATATAATTCAGTGTTCAGCTTATCATAACTCGTATCATCCTTTCGAAAGTCCAAATATGGCAACTTCATCTTCTAAAAAAATAACCTCTATTTGTGTGTTAGGGGGAGCTGGAAATGATCTTAATAAAGAATTTGCTCGAGAAGCTAACAAACTAGGTGGTATACTAGCTCGGAGAAATATCAAACTAGTACACGGAGGAGGCACACTTGGTCTGGTAGGTAATGTTGCCTTGACAGCATCTTGGGGAGGATCTGAAGTTCAGGGAGTCGTTCACACAGGTATAAAAAGATTTAATCCTATTACAACTGGTAAGGAAATACAGATTTCATCCTTAATGGACAGAATGCCAAAATTGATAGAAATCTCTGATGCATTCATAGCCCTTCCAGGTGGTATTCTTACTTTGGAAGAAATATTTAACATTGTATGTTGGTCATGTTTAAGTATTCATACAAAACCTGTGG
>JAPKLY010003420.1:0-15475 GCA_026898435.1 Prunella vulgaris | reverse complement strand
TTCCTTGCTCAGGAACAACTGATGATTGAGCGAATTGCTATTAGAGTAATGTTCAAAATTGAGTGGCAAGCTCGCCTTTGTGCTGAGCAAACTGCTTGGGATCTTGAGCTGATCTCAAAAGAGAAAGCTCACGAAGAGTTGGTGCTTCAGTACAACACTGAAATTGAGGCCCTGAAAGAAACAAATGGGCATCTTGAGGTTAAGCTGAAGAAGTTACACACATCTACCCAAGTGGTTGATGAGTTAACAAGTTTCTCTCAGCTGACTGATGGTGCCAAAGTTGAGTTAGGCTATGATGCCTCTAAAGACCCAAAGGGCAAGAAAAAGAGAGGTGCTTCAGGGAGCAACTCTTAGAAGAAGTTTTTCCCTGCCCAAACTGACGACAAGAGCCCAAGTGTTGCTCGTCAGGATAAAGGTAAAGGGAAGGAGAAAATGCCTGCTGAACCTGTCAGGCAAAGGACTGAGGAACCAAGGCCAAAATCCAAGGGAAAGGCCAAGGCTCCTCATCCTGAGTCGAGGAAGACAGATCAAGGGAACTCCAAGGCTCAGCCTAGGAATCCTCGAGCTGGAAAGAATTTCGCCCCTAGCACTTCGCAGGCTCAGCCTAGAAATGCTCAGGGTGGAAGGAACTCTGGTCAGAGGAAGTCTCGGGCAAGGCCAAGGACTACTGAGGTCCAGACTCCTCAGGCAGGGCACAGAGCCCATCAGGAGCGTCCCAATCCTCAAAGGAGAAGGATAAACCAGGTGGCCTCTGAAAGGCAACGGAGACCTGACTCCGACAACACTCAGGCCAGACCTCAAGTGCCAAGAGGTCAGGCCCGAGCTGCTCCTTCTCAGGATAGACCCCAGCCCAATGCACCCAGGCCAAAGAGGAACAGGAGGCCCGCCCCCTAGGAATCAATCCAGGGCTCCTGAAACTCAGGCTGACACCCATACACCCTCAACTTCCCAGGCACCAAGGAAGAAGACTGTGTATGTTGATGTTTCTGGGAGACAGGTTTACACTTCTGAGGCTATCAGAATTGTTAAACAAATCTGGATCCCGAAGGGTATGGCTGACTCTGTTGGACCCAATACGAGATGAGTACCTGAGGCCTGATTCTTTTCAGGTCGCTGCGGGCTACAAGAAGAAGAAGGAGGATCTGATGAAGGACTGGTACTTGGACTTAGGGTGTTCCAGGCACATGACCGGATTTCGTGATCTCCTTCAGGATTATGTAGCTCCAGAAGGCCCGCAGGTAACCTTTGGTGATAACTCTAAGGGTTTCACCAGGGGATTCAGAACCCTTGTTATTGGCTCTGTCCGTGTGCTGAATGTATCATATGTTGAGGGACTGAGACATCACTTACTCTCGGTCAGTCAGTTCTGTGACCGAGGATATAGTGTAGAATTTACATCTAACATGTGTCGTGTGAAGGACAAATCTACACTACAGGTTCTGATTACAGGTGTCAGGAGGGGCAATGTATATTTTGCTGACTTCAAGAGCAGCCCTCCTGAAACTTGTTTGGTCGCTAAGAGCTCCTCTGAGCTCAGTTGGCTTTGGCATAAACGCCTGAGTCACTTAAACTTTAAGATTATTACCAAAATTTCTAGACTTTCGCTTGTAGATGGTCTACCTAATGAAGTTTTTGACAAAGACCACGTGTGCGGAGCATGTAAGGAAGTCAAGCAAACCAAAGCCTCATTCAAAGAGAAAGAAGCCTTCTCAACTGACAGAGTGCTTCAGCTCCTGCACATGGACCTCTTTGGTCCAGTTACTCCTGTCAGGATAAATGGTAGGAAATATACCCTTGTTGTTGTTGATGATAATTCCAGGTACACATGGGTTATTTTCTTGCTAAACAAGAAGGAGACTCAGGTCAAGCTCCCGGAGTTACTCAAGCAATTGAGTACTGAACAGGGTCAGAGCATTGTCAGGATCCGATCAGATTGAGGAACAGAGTTTATAAACTCTATTATAACTGACTTTTGTACTAACCACGGTATAGCTCATGAGACTTCTGCAGCTAGGACCCCTCAGCAGAATGGGGCAGCTGAAAGAAGGAATCGGACCCTAAAGGAAGCTGTCCGAACCATGTTGGCTGAGTCAGGACTGCCCAGAAGTACTGGGCTGAAGCAATCAATACTGCTTGCTACACTCAGAACCGATCTATGCTGAACAAACAACATGCTCAGACACCTTATGAAACTTGGAACAAGAGAAAGCCTCACATCTCTTATTTCCATATCTTTGGGTGTAAGTGTTTCATCCTGAACAATGGGAAAGACCAGCTGAAAGCCTTTGATAGCAAATCTGATGAGGGAGTTTTCTTAGGATACTCCTCAGTCAGTAAAGCCTTCAGGGTGTATAACTGTCGGACCCTTTGTGTGGAGGAAACACCTCATGTTGTGTTTGATGAGACTGCATCAGTGCGTAGAAAACAGGTTCCGAGTCCTGACACTGAGGGGGTTACCAAGAGAGTAACAAGACTGAGTCTGAAAAATCCTGAATTCAAGATCAAACTTGTCAGTGCTCCCAAAGGATGGGATGATGATGATGAAGATCAGGATGGACATCAGGGTAACCCTCAGCAAGCCCCAGCCTCGGAGAATGTTGAGTATCAGACGGAGGGACAGACTCAACCTGAGGTACGTACTGTCGGTGATGATGCTTCTGCACCTGAGACAGTTACTGAGTCCAACACTGTAGGGGGAAACAATGTCTCTGATGTTGCCCAACCCTCGGAAAATAACTCAGTATCCCCTGTTCTTGCTCGTTCTGCTTCTTTGCCTGTTATTGTTGAGACTAATGTTTCAGGATCAGGCGATGGGACGTCAGCAGCTCCCAGTGCAGCCGTCAGCAGGAGGCGGTGGCTAGATGATCACTCATTGGCTGATATCATTGGTGATGTCAATGAGGGGGTCAGGACGAGGTTGTCCTTTGGCGAGAGCGCTATGTTTTGTTGTTTCCTGAGTGATCAGGAACCTAAGAGCATAGAAGAATCTCTTGCTGACCCCAACTGGATCCTAGCCATGCTGGATGAGCTCAATCAGTTTGAGCGGAATCAGGTTTGGGAGTTAGTTGAGAGACCTAGGCGTCAACATGTTATTGGCACCAAGTGGGTCTTTAAGAACAAGAGGGATGAGAAGAATGTTGTTGTCAGGAATAAGGCCAGACTAGTGGAAAAGGGTTACTCTCAGGCCGAAGGAATATACTATGATGAGACCTTTGCTCCGGTCACAAGGTTGGAAGCAATCAGGTTGTTTCTGGCATATGCAACATTCAAGAAGTTCAAAGTGTATCATATGGACATGAAGAGTGCTTTTCTGAATGGTGTACTGAACGAGGAGGTCTATGTTGAGCAACCTCCAGGGTTCGAAGTTGGTGACAAGGTATATCACCTGAAGAAAGCTCTTTATGGCCTGAAGCAAGCTCTGAGAGCTTGGTATGATACACTATCCCAATTCCTAATAGACCACGGGTTCGTGAAAGGAACAGTGGACAGGACCCTCTTCCGGATATCCGAAGGGGAGTACATTCTTCAGGTTCAGATTTATGTGGAAGACATAATATTTGGATCTCCTAATCTGAAGCTTTGTGAAAAATTCTCCAAGCTGATGACTGGGAAATTTGTGATGTCAATGATGGGAGAAATGAACTTCTTTCTGGGTCTCCAAGTCAGGCAATCTGACTCCGGAATCTTCATTAATTAGTCTAAATATGCGAGGGACTTGATTCAGAAATTCAGAATTCAGTCCAACAAAGTCTCACGTATTCCCATGAACACAAATGAGAAGCTGGATCCTAACAAAGAAGGAGTCTCAGTAAATCAGACTGAATATAGGGCACTAATAGGATCCTTATTGTACCTGACTGCAAGTCATCCTGACATCACTTTTGCCGTCGGAGTTTGTACAAGATATCAGTCTAATCCAAAGAAGAGTCATCTAGAGAGTGCAAAAAAGATACTGAAATACCTGAGAGGTACAATCAATCTAGGACTTTGGTATCCCTCTGAAGACAACCTAGAACTGACTGGCTATTCAGATGCAGATTATGGAGGCTGTAGGCTTGATATGAAATCAACTACAGGCACATGTCAGTTTCTAGGGAGTAAACTGATCTCTTGGTTTTCTAAGAAGCAAACCAGTGTTGCAACGTCTACTACTGAGGCTGAGTATATGGCGGCAGGCAGTTGTTGTTCTCAGAACCTTTGGCTGAAACAGCAACTGAGAGACTACCAAATTGAGGCCACTGAAGTCCCAATTTATTGTGACAATAATAGTGCCATTGCCATATCCCAAAACCCAGTCTTACACACAAGGTGTAAGCATGTAGACATCAGACATCACTTCATAAGATATCATGTTGAGAAAAAGGACATCATAATGGAGAGAGTCCCTACTGATAAACAGAGAGCTGTCATTTTGACTAAGGCTTTGCCTGAAACCAGATTTGTTGAGTTATCAGTAGAGTTAGGACTCCTTGACCCAGGCTTAGGAGATTCAATCTGAATCTCTAATCAGCATGCACAATGTCAGGGGGAATGACTAACTAGGACTCAGGATGAAGGAATCTCAGAGAGAATGTGAATGGTTGTAGGGGGAACATTTAGTATGAAAAGGATGATCAGTATAGACTGACTAAGATTCAGGACACCGAACTCAGGGTTTGTCACCCTGATACGTCACATGTGGTATCAGTCAGAATACAAATCTGACTGACTGGTATGTTTCCTGATTTATATATTGTCATCTTATCTTGCTTACATCATCCTTGATACTGTTTGCCGTATTATCTAATCAAATTATTTTGTCATTTAATCCCAGCCATTCATTTAATATTCCGCTATTATTTAATGAAAATTATTTGAATTAAATATGAACATGCTCTGACGCGCATTTAATGCATAGTGGGCGGGAACTGTTTTCTATAAAGTTTTGACTCATTACTATTGAAAACCGAAGTGGCGCCATGCATCTTGCGTTTTAATCTTAACCATTGAATCCCATAAATCATTACTTTCTAAGCCATCCGATTAAAACTGGATTTTACTATAAATAAAGGAATTTTTTGTTATTGCAACCTTTACGCACTCAAATCTTTTCTTACTATATTTCTCTCTGCAAACCGTTTTTCTTCATATCTTCAAACTTCATCTATGGCTTCACCTTCGGTAGATTCGTTCTTTGGGAATCTTTTTCATCTCAGAAACGAGATTCACTGGGAACCCTTTGGAGATTTCACTTCTAACCATCCTGATATTTTGCCTGTGAAAGAAATTTTTGAAAAGTTAGGACTTCTACAGTTTGTCACAGCAAAACCCAAGAGACTTCACCCTCTCCTTGTTGCTGCTTTCTACATCAAAATGGCGCAGAACAAGGATTCTCAGGAGTGGGAGACATGCATTCCCCTGACCTCTTGTGTGAAGGGGAAGGATGGTGAAGATGAGATGACCAGGAGGTGGGTCAATCTCAACCTCAGGCAGAAGATTAAGGAGGTGTTTAATCTTCCCCACTCAGGACGAAGCCCTATTGACTAAGGGTTTGGGACTGAGAAGGACTATCTCCAGTCTATCTGCGATGGAGATGTGGTCCTGAAGTCGGGTCTGAACAAGTCCATCCTGAGGACTGAGAATCATCACTTCTTCGACCTGACTAGTCAGGGGGTGATGGGGATTGCCGGAGGGTTGGAGCAGATCTCCCGACCCAAATTATATACAATGATGGCAATCTCAGACGCCTCAATGCACAACTTTCACTGGGAGGATTATTTTCTCCATCTGCTGGTAGCTGAGACCAACAAGATCAAGTACTCGCCGGAGGGTCAGGAGACATTTGTGGCCAAGATGCACTTAGGCACCAAGATTTCTCTGATCTTGGAAACCCTGGATCTCGGTGATGTGGATCAGGCTCAATCACTCGAGATTCCAGTGAAGATCGACCTCTTCAGAGCTTACTCCGGTGATGCTGGCACTAAGAAGAGACCAAGGACCCAGAAAAAGAAGGCTTAAGCGAGCACGACTGGAGGAGTCAAGGCTCAGGCGAGCAAATCTTCAGGGGCCCTTATTGCGAAGCCAGCGGAGGACAAACCCAAGCCCTCAGGACCCAAGCAACAGAAGTTGGCATTTTTATATTGATTAGGGTCTTAATTGCATATTTTTACACCCATTTCTCTATGGTTTTGATGTGCTTATGTTCATATTTGACCCTAAATTGTGCTATTATCCATTTTGTGGCAAGAAAATGTGTTTTGTAGTGAAAACGAGCAAAAATCGACAAAAGACGAGCAAGTTCGTAAAAGTCTAGAAATTTTGAGTTGATCTAATGGAGGCAAATGATAGACCTTGTCGAAGAGTTCGAAGAGAGGGTCGCAACGGAAAAAGAATCGAGTCAATCGGAGCTCTAGAACTCAACATATGAAGAAAACGAGGAAGTCGAGGATAGATCGCACAAGCCGAAGCTGGACTCGAGCGACCACAAGGCCAGACTCGAGCGACCATTGCCTTACAGTCGTGCAAGGATGCTCTAGTTCATGTGATGAAGGCTCACACGAATGCTCACACGACTGCCACTGTTGTCCACTCGTGTGATGCCCCAGACTGCAAATTTTTGAAGGGCTGTTTCGTCTTTTCGCGCGTTTAATGAAGAGCATATTGGACCAAACATTGTGGGCACTATAAATACTTCAAGGATCAGATTTCCAAGCAATTAGATCATCATTATTCCAATATCTTAGATTAGATTAGAAAGAGAATTAGGTAGTTACTTAGTGGGTTCTTAGTAGGAATCAATCTTCTTTCTTCCATAACTTTTTATCCATCCGTCGGATTTTAGATCCATTTGTTCCTACATACTCGTAGTGATTAGAGCTTTATTCCTGCGGTTCAATTTTGTATTTTGAGCTTTGGATCAAGACTTAGCAAATTGGAGGTTTGTAGCTTGTATTTCAATTCATCCACTTATGGTAAGATTTCCTTTAATTCTCTTGTATTAGTTAATATTCATGATGTTTACATTGTTAATTGTTGCATTTCATTTCCAATTAGCCATGGGCTAATTCCTTGTTGCATGGTTGTATGAATACTATGGTGAATTTAGTCTCTTGTTAATCCTATGCATGAATTAGTGATCTTGTTGGATTAGTTCTCTTATTAATGACTTGTATGAATGCTTGGGATGTTAAATTGGATTACATGGCTTATATGTTTTAGCAATGAAATGAGAATTGAGCTATAAGAACTTTATGCATACCAAGTGTTATATATTTGCTTGTATGACCAATGAGAATTGCATATTAGCCTAGACCTCTTAATTGGAGTATTGGAAGTTGTAGAGAGATCTAGACATCCAATAGAGCCCTTACCTTCTGTTGTAGAGAGATCTAGACACTAGTTGGCTTAACTAAGACACCAAGAGACCTTTTGCATGCTAGGATGGATAGGACACTAGAGGAACCATAGTAGGATTACTTCCATTTACACTTCACACTTGCTCACTTCTTTGAGGTGATAGTTAGGATTTGCTTTGCTTTGTCATAGTAGATAGAATCTTTGATGGTTTTCTTGCTTTCCTAGCTATTAGCCTTTTGTAGACATTCAATGCTTGCTTGATATCGCATTGTTTCCCCGTGTTCGATATTTAACTTGGTTAACTTGCAACGACAACAACGACCACGTTCACTTGCGTGGAAATCATCACAATTTTGGCAAACAAGTTTTTGGCGCCGTTGCAGGGGAAGCGATCACTTTGTTAGGCTTGTATTGATGTTTACTTTGTTTTTCTTTGTTTCTTTGTTGTCTTGACTATTCTTGGTGAGTGTTGATACTTGCTTATTTTTGTAGGAGTGACCTTATTTGAAGATGGACGGATACAACCATTACTCGTATCCTCCACAATACACATACCCTCCTCAACCATACACGTATCAACCTTATCCATATTCACCATACCCATATCAATCTCCACCTCAACAATCCTACCACCATCCATACCATTATCCCTATCCTTATTATTCTCCCTATCCATATCCATACTCATATCCTTCTCCTACTTCCAAAAGTAAGGAAAAAGAGGTAGAAAAAGAAGAGAAAGAGAAAGATGAACCGAAAGAAGACATATATGATCAAATTGATCGATTTCTTGAAGAAAATAAAGATTTGAATGATGAAGACTTCAAGATAATCTTACACTATAATGATAAAGGATCTTATGATCCTTCTTCTTTCACTATTCATTCTATATCTCTTAATACGGACATTTATGATTCTACTTCTTGTGTTAGACTTGATAGGAACCAAGGAGAAGATGAAGGAGAAAATGAAGGGGAGGATGATAAAAAGGACCAAATTGTGGTGAAGAGGATAGAGGTCATTCAACTCGTCAAAAAAGAGGAAGATGAATGTCCACCTATGGACATAAGCTTCATGGAGGAAGAACAACAAAATGAAGTGGAAGACGAGCTTCAAGGAGAAATGAGCATTTCTAATCCCTTAAACTCTTCCACTTATGATTACATTGATAATGTTGTTCATATTGATTTCGTCTTGCCTCTTGATATAATTGATTATAAGATTGAATTGAGAATCCTCTTGAACATATTTGTTAGTAGGAGATAGGGGTGGATTATGTTGAGAAGAAAAGGGGAAAATTCTTGTGCTTATAAGTATAAAATGATAAGGAAAATAGGGGTGTGGGGTAGAAATCCTACTTGTTTCCTTGATATTGAAGCTATGAGATTGATGTTTGATGGGGAGGATGCCAAATATCCTTGGCCCTTTAGCTAACATTGGTGTCGTCCGGCTAGGGGACGTTAAATCCAAGCGCTAGATGGGAGGCAACCCATTCTTGAAAATTTTCTTGCTTATTAGGTTTGCTTTGTAGTTTAGATAGCTTTATTTATTTTGATTTGTTTCATATGAGGTAGTGTGTTCTCTTACCTTGGTTGGTGCATATGATTTATCCTAGTTTGGGGGTGTTGCCTCTTGGAATATATGGTGATTTCTTGGCTTACTTGAGCTTATACATGCATTGTTTATTCATTGATTCTTTGCAAATCCTATTTTCATCACTCTTTTCCAAACTTTTAGGATCCTTGATCCGAAAAAGTTTGGGGGGGTGTGTTCGTTTTTCAAATTGTAGATTTGCAATGACATTTGTGAGCACTAGAAAGGTGTGATGAGGAGATTTCTCTTCCTACTTGGCCAAGAAGGACATTCTCGTGTAAGTGGTAATTCACTTTCCTATTCTTAATCCCAACTCAAGGTATGTCTCTACACTTATCTCTATGTGTGTTTCCATTCATAGGTTTAGTTTTCTTGACTTTAGATGGCTACTTTGAGCTTAAGTGTTCACTCTTGTTGTATTGTGCTTTGACTTGTGCATTGCATGATCTTTTCTTCACTCTTTGCCAAACTTTTTAAACCCATGGTCCAAAAAAGTTTGGGGGGTGTGTTCGTTTCGATTAATCTCATTGCAATGCTATGCTTATGTTGATTCTTAGTTATCCTATGATGTTTTGGACCTTATGCTTATATGATGCTTTGTTTTTGCTTGTTATTTTTGCCATATTGTTGCTAGCTTTGAGTAGAGTGGCATGAGATATGTTTATGGTTGTGTGGATGAGTTGAAAGTTCATGTTGGATGTGGTGGAGTTATGGCTTGATTCTTATCTTGTCTTTTGTGCTATGGATTTGATGATACTTGAGATTTTGATGATATGAGCATTTTGTTATGAGATGAGTCATGATCACCCTATACCCGTGAGGTTTTGAGCCATTTATACCCGTGTCAATCTTGAACGGATGATATTTTTTGATGTGAGATCCACACATGTGCATTATACTCTAGAACTTGGCTTTAGTCTTGTTTAAGGCTACATTAGACATTTATTTCACATGATATGATTTGAGGTCATCTTTGATCTACATTGAGCTACTTTGCCCTATCAGCCTACCTTGATATTATTATCCATTGCTAACCATTTTGTGCCATTAGACCTTTCCTTTGGCTAACCTCACTTTAAGCCATTTTCCTTCCTTTTTGGAACTCTCTTGTCCCTATGATTAGTAGAGTGAAAAGAAGGAACAAAGATTGGTGATATGATGAAGAACATGGTGGCCTAAAGTGGAAGATATGAAGAATTTTATGCATGGATTGAAATTTTTTGAAAAAAGGCAAGTGCTAGCAAAGCATGAGAAAATGTTGACTTTTGTTGAGAATATGGTCAAGTTGACCTTTGTTGTGAGTTTGGCTAAAAGTTGCAAAGAAGGGAAGAATGATCTTGAAAGTGTGATTTTGAAGAGCATGAAGAATGTGCACAATTGCATGAAGATGTGAATGACTATTACTTGATTCCTTCTATGCTTTACTAATCATACTTAGTCACTCTAATCCATATCTATCCTTTCCTACCAAAGAGCCAACATTACAACCTTATGAAAGTCCTCATTGATGTGAGAATGATTTGTCATTTCAAGTGGTGGAGAATTTGAGACTTGAGCCAAGCTTATGGTAGTATTTGTATCATTGTGTGAAGATTGAGAGAACCTCAAACACTTGAGAGATGAGTTATACACTTCTATGTGAGGATCATGACTTGTTGATTTGACAATTTGTTCATTGATTCGATTTTGATTATTGATTTGATGAAATTGTATTTTAGACTTGTTTGATATTGAGCTATGATTCTATGGCATTTGATCTTGTGCTTGATGCTTCATACATACAATTATTCCCCTATCTTTTCGCTTCGTTGCTCGAGGACGAGAAACTATCTAGTTTGGGGGTGTGATTAGGGTCTTAATTGCATGCTTTTGCATACATTTCTCTATGTTTTTTATGTTCTTATGTTCATATTTGACCCTAATTTGGTATAAATTGTGCTATTAACCATTTTGTGGTAAGAAAATGTATTTTGTAGTGAAAACGAGCAAAAATCGGCAAAAGACGAGCAAGTTCATAAAAGTCCAGAAATTTTGAGTTGATCTAATGGAGGAAAATGATAGACCATGTCGAAGAGTTCGAAGAGAGGGTCGCAACGGAAAAAGAATTGAGTCAACCGGAGCTCTAGAACTCAAGATATGAAGAAAACGACAAAGTCGAGGATCGATCGCACAAGCCGAAGCTGGACTCGAGCGACCTCAAGGCCAGACTCGAGAGACATTTGCCTTACACTCGTACGAGGATGCTCTGGTTCATGTGATGAAGGCTCACACGAATGCTCACACGAATGCCACTGTTGTCCACTCGTGTGATGCCCCGGACTGCACATTTTTGAAGGGCTGTTTCGTCTTTTCGCGCGTTTAATGAAGGGCATATTGGAACAAACATTGTGGGAACTATAAATACTTCAAGGATCAGATTTCCAAGCATTAGATCATCATTATTCCAAGTTCTTAGATTAGATTAGAGAGAGAATTAGGTAGTTACTTAGTGGGTTTTTAGTAGGAATCAATCTTCTTTCTTCCATAACTTTTGATCCGTCCGTCGGATTTTAGATCCGTTTGTTCCTACATACTCGTAGTGATTAGAGATTTATTCCTGCGATTCAATTTTGTATTTTGAGCTTTGGATCAAGAGTTAGCAAATTGGAGGTTTGTAGCTTGTATTTCAATTCATCCACTTATGGTAAGATTTCCTTTAATTCTCTTGTATTAGTTAATATTTATGATATTTACATTGTTAATTGTTGCATTTCATTTCCAATTAGCCATGGGCTAATTCCTTGTTGCATGGTTGTATGAATACTATGGTGAATTTAGTCTCTTATTAATCCTATGCATGAATTAGTGATCTTGTTGGATTAGTTCTCTTATTAATGATGTGTATGAATGCTTGGGATGTTAAATTGGATTACATTGCTTATATGTTTTAGCAGTGAAATGAGAATTGAGCTATAAGAACCTTATGCATACCAAGTGTTTGATATTTGCTTGTATGACCAATGAGAATTGCATATTAGCCTAGACCTCTTAATTGGAGTATTGGAAGTTGTAGAGAGATCTAGACATCCAATAGAGCCCTTACCTTGTGTTGTAGAGAGATCTAGACACTAGTTGGCTTAACTAAGACACCAAGAGACCTTTTGCATGCTAGGATGGATAGGACACTAGAGGAACCATAGTAGGATTACTTCCATGTACACTTCACACTTGCTCACTTCTTTGAGGTGATAGTTAGGATTTACTTTTCTTTGTCATAGTAGATAGAATCCTTAATGGTTTTCTTGCTTTCCTAGCTATTAGCCTTTTGTAGACATTCAATGCTTGCTTGATATATCATCATTTCCCTGTGTTCGATATTTAACTTGGTTAACTTGCCGCGACAACAACGACCACGTTCACTTGCATGGAAATCATCACGATTTTGGCAAACATATATCCAGGGTCAGAGGAGCGAAAGAAAAAGCTTGTGGAAGAGAAGGCTGCTGAAGAAGTGATTCAACATGTAACTCCGGAGAGGGAACCAGTAGAAACTTCTGTCCTGAGTATGCTTAGTGTACTCAGTAGAAACATCAGCCAATGGTACTTCAGGATTGACTTCAGGATGAATCAGCAGGCTTCGATCTTCAGCTTCAGAACAGACAATCTTCAGCAAGACTGACTGACTCCTTCAGGATGGTTTACACTTCAGACTTCAGTAAATTGGGTCGACTCCAAAATTCTTCAGTCTTCAGCATGGTCCTCCTGTACTGAATTTCTAACCTAACAATCCTGAATTATTTTATCCTGAACAACTATACTTAGGCAAATTCATCAGGGGTTTTGGGATCTAATCAAAATACTCAGATTGTCCCAACACAAGATTCTTGTGGAAATTAAATGTGTGTTTGTGTGAAAAAGTGTATTAAAAGATGAGAGAGTAGGTGGACTAACCTTGGAAATTGTGTTCAAAGTTTGACCAAAATTGGTCAAAAATCTGAAATATTCGCACACGTCGCGCGACCTCCAGCGTACTCGCTGCCGACCAAGCTGCACGGGAGCTTGGTCGCGTGGATTCCCAGTCTGCCGTGCTCTTTCTTCCCGCCTGCCGACCGCGATCGCGCCTCCACGTGCGCGGTGAAAGGTTACCTTTCAGTCTCTGGGCGCGCAAGTCCTGCCTAGGTCAAGGTCGAGCATAGTTGTGGTGGCTGCCGACCTGGGCCTTCAATTTCCACTTCGAAAATCTTCAATTTTTTCACCCTTTTTCTTGTACTTTTCCTACACAACTCCACTAAGTACTCAAAATATATCATGAATATCAACCAAATATATCAAATATGGTAGCAAATTGAGAAAATTTAACACGAACAAACCCCCCCAAACTTTTTCGGATTGTAAATCTTAATAAAGTTTGGAAAAGTGGTAAATTAAAATTTGCTAGCACATTAAACCAATGAATCACAAACTTTCAACTCAAAAATCAAATATTAATCAAGATCATACCAAGAATTCACTCCTCAAACTCTTCCTATTCATATAAGCTCAAAATCACAAGCACCACTATCTCATCATGGAACAATTTCGAAGGACAATTCCCTACCACCTCCTTTGCAACTTCCACACAAGAAATAAAATTGCAATGCTCACGAGGATTAATTTCGGTTGTAGAAGGGAATTTACCTTTGTTGACTTGTGGACTTAAAGATGAAGCAATTTGCCCAATTTGAAATTCCAAGCTCTTGATTTGGTTTCCTTGTGAAGTGTACAAGTCATCAAACTTTTTGTTCATCTCACCATTTATCTTTCTAAACTCTACTCTCATATCTTCCATATTCTTCAAAATCAGTGCCAAGGTGTCTTCCACACTCCCCTTACCCTCATTATTAGGCGGATTAGACCTCGGATCAATCCCGGGTGGCAATTGAATTGCCCCCTTGGGATTGGAATATGAAAAGTTCTCATGCCTCCTATTAGGGTTGTAAGGAGGATTTCCTTGATTTGGATACGGACCCCCTTGTTGTCTAAAAGGTGGAGCAATATATGGTGGCCTTTGATTACTTGGAAAAGAATTGTTGTTTTGAGGACGACCCATGTAATTCACTTCTTCTTGAGTAGAGGTAGTAGAAGGAGGAATACTTTTGACAACACTTACTCGCATAGGAGCTGGAGTTTGGTTTTGATTTTGGCCTCCATTGACCAAGTTCAACATGTTTCTCATGTTTTCCTTAAGGAGTGAAACTCGATCACCCGTTCCACTATTGGACTCTCTTTGAAAAGCATCATTTGCAGCAATATTTTTGATGATCTCGTTCTCTTGACGAACGGTCCTCGTCCATACCGAGCCTCCAGCACAAGAATTTAAGTAATTCTTGTCTCCTTCATGCAATCCAATGGTAAATGTCAAAAGAATGTCTTCTTCCCTCAAACCATGTTGAGGGCAAGCCAAAAGCAAGGCTTGGTACCTCTCCCAAGCACTAGATATGGTTTCTCTTGCGTTTTGTCGGAAATTCTTTATCTCCTCCCTCGCCTTTAGCATTTTTTATGGAGGATAAAATTTCTTGAGAAATTGTGAGCTTAACTCCTCCCATGTGGCTACTTTCAGGTTCATTGATTGGATCCAAATCTTAGCTCGACCCTTCAAGGTGAAGGTGAAGAAATGGAGCTTCTTCTCGTTATCCGACATCCCTTTATACTTGATCATGTCGCAGATTTCCATGAAGTTATTGAGGTGAGCATTTGGATCTTCTCGATCACTCGATCAAAAGATTAGTATTAAACTCAAACTTCTCAGCATCTATTGGTGGCCTTTCGATACCATAATAGTGTTCATTAACCCTTGGCTCAAAGTAGTCACGAAGTAGTGGTTCATTGTTGTATGGGTAATTATGTGGTGGTGGTGGGTAGTATGATTGATTTATTAGGTAATTTGGGCAATTGGGATTGTTGGTCCCGAAATGAGTTAAATCAGTGTATGGGGGGGAATACACTGATGTCAGATTTTTCTGAAGACTCAGAAAAATACTCTTACATGCTCGGTCAGGCAGATCCTGATGTTACTCAGCAAAACTTATAGTCCACAGGGGCAGCAGGGACAAGTCAGTAATGGAGTCAGATAGGCTGCGTGTGAGTAATGTGCTCGGAAGCTCAGTAGAGATAACAAACCTACTGACTCATCGGAAGCAAGTCAGTTGGATTACTATCTCAGTAAGCTAGAGTACGTGCTGAATGTGAGCCCTTAGTTTCTACTCGTTTTAGCTTCTGAAAACTTTTCTCTGAGTTTGCTTAGTAAATTGGTGGTTAAGGCTGGTGCACAATATTAAGACTCAGGATGATTGATTCAGCCTGAAGATTAAAACAATGCAGTATGCTCAATTTAATATGAATGACAATTATGATCCTGAGCACGAATGTAAATCAGCACACAAGGGTCTTTTTAACGTGGTTCAGAGATAACCAACTCCTACGTCCACAGCCTGATTTAACAGGAAGCTACCCTCAAAACCTGTTGGATCGGTTGCGCTGAGTAGAACTGATGTACTATCCTCGCAAACCAACACAGGTCTTTTCTAGC